>OU015492.1:184619662-184667162 GCA_907164885.2 Dolomedes plantarius | reverse complement strand
TACTTTTTTCTGTATCAAAAGAAAAGAATACTTTTCAAAATAATGTTTCATGTACAAGTTTAGAAATTGAAAAAATATTGAAATTTTTAATCGAATATGCATAACTGAATATGCATAAAAGAATCAGTCGTTTGAATATATCTATGTGTGTGGGATTTAATGAGAGATCATACATAATTTAGTTAACTTCGTTGAACCTTATCACTTAACATGGCAGTCAACAAAAACTTCATACTCTCATATTACTTGCAACAGCAGTAAATTTCTTCCTTTGTTACCTTATTGAATAATTTAAAATGTCTTTCATTTTTATTACATTAAAAAATTTTTAAATTCTTTCCTAAAAAAAGGCATACATTTATGACATAATTACACCTGGATTTTTTTAAAAAAATGATACTTTTTCAACGCAATTTCATGATCGGAATAAACGAAGGTAAAAATAATTTATCATTCATATCCTGCTCTTTCTAAAGTTTGATAACATATGACAGGAAATGGTTAATCCATTTCTAGCTTATTTTTTTTTCTTTTTATCATAAGCTCGACATCTCCTGGTTATTAAATTTTATAACGAGTATGCTGAAATTTGATTTTCCTATTATGTAAATGAAAGTATTTATCTTAGAAATTTAACAGAGGGTATATCTTTTGGATATATAAATTTTGATTAAAATTTCCATAGTTTAAATTAACCTTAATATTTGAATCTCTGTTAAAGTATGTAGCGAAAAGTTTATATCTACTAGTTTACAAATACCTAGCCGCCTATTATGTGCTTTAAATTTTTGATATCATACTGTTGTAAGCAATTCCAGATCCTGTAGTAAAACACATTTGCTTTTTTGCTTTTTTTCTTGAAAATTTTAATAATAGGCTACTTACGAAGTACTATAGTATGAACAGTTTTTGAATCGGTGGTAATAAATGTATGAAACTATATATTTTTATAAAATCCTTGTAACATACGCTATAAAAAATATTTAATATTGTGTAATACTTATTTGCATTATTTATTCGGGATACTGAAATGCTCCATTAGAATTTGTGGGTTTCATTTAAAATAAACTATCACTTACTGCAACTAAGTTCATAAAAAAATTTATAACTTCTAGAATAGCAATTATGATGTTATATACAGATGGCAATTCCTAATTTTAACAGTCTTTAACGGTTGTATTTGAAATCTTAGTTGTCTCTGCGTTTAGCAAACTTTGTTGTTTTCTCTATTGTTGTTTTCTCTACACTCTATTGTCTTTTATTCTTTTAACAACATAAAAAATATTTCAGTGGCTATAATAAATAAACCCGTTTAACAAACATTATAACAAAGACTGGTAAAGGAAATTACTCACAGACTTTTAAAAATTTGTTATCTTTTATATTTACGGGGGAAAATACTTATAAATCATTAGTAACAATTATGTAGGGCCAATCGGAGACCGTATTCCTTCACTTGCATACATTACTTTCTTTGGTATACACGCATAACTCGTGTCTATTCAAGTGCGCGGAATTGTTAGTACATTATGATAGATAATTTTTATGATTTACTCTAAGATTAGGGAATATACTGCATTATTATTTCTGCATTATTTTTCCAATTTTTAATTCCCTTTCTTTGTCAAACGTTCTTCGCAACGCCACCTATCATTTTCCCTTTGGATGTTTCAAAGAAAGAAAAACTGAAATTGGTTAACTTGGCATCGTTGCAGAAGCATGAAATACGAGTTGCGTAAAGCAGAAGATAGAAGTTGCGATAATATATCCTTATGTGCAGTAGGGAGCAGAAACGTTCAGTGTTGACTATCCAAAAACCAAATTTGAAGGCGGCAAAGAGAGACACCACAGTTGGAATCAAATAAAGCCATGATAGGTTCTGTAACGATCTCTGTATTATGCTATTCCAGCTATCTGAATTTCGCCCTGAAAATACTGAAAGATCGTTCGTGCTTCCCACTGTGCATCGGGTTGTTCAATTATCCAGCAAAAAATCAGAGAAATTCCGCTTTTGGAATAGTTTTGCTCCTAAGTCGTTGATTACGTCATGCTGAGGAGAATATTATGAGGCCGAAACGTAAGATTGCTGCATGTGGCGAAGTTGTTACTTCCCACAATACATTCATACTCGTAATCGTTCCTAGAGACAAACCTTCTTAGTAAGATGCATGTGTTTTCGATGATCATTTAAAAGGAAATTGCTTAATAGTTTACACTGCAGTCTCATCAAATGTCCTGATTGATTTCACAAAATGAATAAATGTTGGTTACTAAGAACTTTTCGACAATTTTCTCACTTCTGCTCTCCTTCGATATACTCCTTCGATATACGATAGAAATTAAACTTTATAAATGTTCATTCAAGCTATTATAATATCCTCTACCTTGAAGGTTATGAAGCCCACAAAATGGAAGATCCTACAATTGCTTGTATTTTATTGGTGCGAGACACCTTTCCAGATATCGTGTTGCCCGTAAATCGATTGATTAGCTAGCCATTCGTATTTTAAATGATGAGAAAAATAATAAAAGGCTAATGGTGAGGAAAAATTGAAGTTAATAGAATTATCATACTGTGGTCAAATACGAGGATGAGAAAATGATTATCCGTATAATAAAAATCATTAAATAGCACCGAATAGAAGGAATTTATACGTAGGAGGGAAAGAGGAAAGTATACTGCAAGCTAACTGGCCTACACATGCTCATAATTTTATCAACACTTTTACCAACACTTTACACCTTCTTAACACTTTTTTATTAGATCATTGTATGATTTTCTAAGTTGTCATGATTTTCAATTTGCAAGCAAAGACATTGTCATTGGTGAAAGAAAAAAACCTTTCTGAAATCAAAATGCAATTATCGACAGATGTTAAGTTTTAGACGTATCTAGAAGAGCAACTGTTCTGGAATATCTTATCCTTATAACAAACTATAATATGTAGGCCTCACCACAAGACGATCCAATATCAAAAACAAGTGTAGCCATACCCAAAGGGAGGAGGCAAATTTTGCTATAGTTTAGATTCAGCTGCAGGTGGAACGTTTAACCAAGTATCCTGTAGCTTTTTCTTGCTACTTCGTGAATGGAATCGTCTTTCGGTGTCTCAGACCAGGTCTCTAAGATCTGGAACAATCTTCAGTTGGTGGTAGAACTGTAGCTGAACGATGCGTAGAAAGGGCATCTCCTTCGACTTTATCTTGTAAAACATTTATTGATTGACTCTCGCCTTCGTTCAATAGAGCTCATTCGATTATCCTCAAAAAACGGGTAATTGCCAAATGTTGAAAAGAAGGATTCATTACTCCAAATAAGGCTTGTCAACTGTTTTAAAGGCTGTTAACAATTTATAAAAGGTTTCAGCCAATGTTTTGAGTAGATTATAATTCACTCATGGAGCAACATCTTGGTCAGCCTTCTTGAAGAATAACTAGTTGAGGGTTCCTTTGAAAAATGTTGAATCGGTGGTTATTGCGCAGAAGGTCGTGCGACAAGAGATCTCTTTGGATTCACGTCACAGCTGTCCCACTGTATTCTTATATGAATTAACTGTTCATGATAACATTATTCTTACTCATTTTTTTTCACCAGTTATAACTATGTTATCACTGTTTGGATTCAATTAGAAGAAAATTAAAAGACTTCACTAGCACATGGAAATATTTCTACAGCTGTCAACGTTATTCCAATGAACTTCCAGCGTTAAAACTCGCGGACCACTAAAAACTGATCTACCTAAAACTCCATAAAAATACTTTTGCTGAGAAGATTAAAGAAACGGACAAAACCTTCATATATTTAACATAGACAATTTTTTTGCTCATAAAAAATGTCAGGATATAGTAAATTAGTTTGTGTACATTACAGGCAAGCAAATTATTCATATATAAAAAGTTTGAAATTTGTTCATTCACTTACTTGACATTGTATCCAATAAATTATGCTTATTAATAAATAGTAAATATGCAAGATGGAGTTTGTTCAAAATTAACATCTGCCTTTTTTCTTCATATTAACCGTAATTATGTGCATATTCGTAAACTTTTTGTTGAATTTATTTTGCGTGTTTGTAAGTAAAAACAGCGTTTCGTACACAAATCTCATTCCCTAAACTTTATTATGAGTTCGGTTAATGAGTTCTTCTATCTTTTGTGCTGAAAGCTAGAGAAACAAGATAAGTTATATAAAAATATCATTGCACTTTAGATACGGAAGTATGTTTAACATATATTTATGCGCATATTTTAAATTTGCAGCAGGGTCAAAATTATTCATCATTTACGGCGCGCCACAATTCGAAGAATAAAATGTGAATATATGCTGAGTATTGATGTAGCTTAAAATGTTTGTTTTCTAGTTTCGTGGAAATGAATCAGCACATTTTTCATGTTCGGGGAAATTTTCGCAAGGGAGAAATGTCTCTAAACAATGATAAAGCATGTTTTTAAATCAGAAAGAGAGAGACATCTTTTATGTCATAAAAATATCTTTACATGAATAAACGCTTTTTTCTTTATTGCTTAGCATACCAGTGTGTTTATTTCATGATAGTCATGAATATCATATTAAGAAAAGTTATTTTTTTTATAAATAGCAAAACTCTTCTTAAAATATTTAATTTGAAACAGAATAATATAGAGGTATTATTTCTTTTTTTGCGTCCGGTAAATGAATTTTAATTGTTCCAATATCCCCATGTATTCGTCAAATAATCCTTATGTATTCTTCAGCACAGAGTACGGCAGAATGGACTCCCACATTTGAAAGGAGGAGTCCATTCTGCCGTAATCTGTACTGAACATAAAATATGAACGTATGATTAAATACGTTCATATTTTATGTTCCGTACAGGGATATGAACGAAACGATTTACAGAAAAAAGCTTTATATTTTCAAAAAGTACTTATAATCTAGTGTTTTACCCCAGGTTTTGAAAATTACATCACTCAGGTGGCGGTCGTTATTTGCGATGCACTGCCGAAGCCATTCTCTAAAGTTTTCTGTCACTCTGTTGGTCATGTCTGAGAGAATTGCGGCAACTTCCTCGCGAATAGCGTTCTTACGGACTCGTTGCACATTTTCAGGTGTTCTACTGTTCCGAGGACGACCACTTGGTTTCTATGGTGATGCAGATCTACTTCCTCTCACGACTGAAACCCGTGGCAAGATTGTTTTTTGATCAGCAGCTGCATCATTTGCATATGGCCCGGAGAGCGTCCTAAATGCACTCTGTGTCGAAGTTACAGAATTATTATTTTTAAAGAAGACTTTGATAACGAAACCTCAATGTTCACCGGACCAAGCCATGGTGTCTACTGGAAACTAGATAATCCACCCGAACTTTCTGCCACCTCCCGCGTCACATTCCCCCCCCCCTCTCTTACCTGTGACCTTCACAAATGTATATCCATTCTGCCGCATCGTGTGTAATAAGAAATTCCGAACAATCATTGAATATTAAATAATTGGACTTAGTGTAATAGAAAGGGTTCATTCCTTTTCAAACTTTGTTACAATTAGCGCTCTTATGCTCTTTCTTGCTGGTATTAAATCCAAGACGACTGTGTTTTAGCTCTTAAGGACTGATATTATGTCTTATTCTGTTGACCAACAGATAGTTACATTTTTCTTAATTTTGTTTCAGTAATATTTGTTGCACAGCTAAAGTTCAATATTGATCTGATGCAAAAGCAAAATTGGTTCAGTTACGCTTTTATCAGTATTTTTAAAGCCCTTATATCATTCTGAAACTAAAATATTTACCTATATACATATATATATATATATATATATATATATATATATATATATATATATATATATATATATGTGTGTGTGTGTGTGTGTGTGTGCAAGTGCAACGAAAAAAGCTTCCTTCTAATTATCATCTAACGCTTATTCCAATTTCTCTTTTATTAAAAGGCACAACCCGTTTTTCTAAAATGTAACCTAGGAATAACGTATTCGATAAATTATACTAACCCTTAAATCACATGCTGACACTTTTCTGAGGCACTGGAAATACCCCAACCCTGAAAAAAAATGCTCAAAATTCAACAAAGTAACCATATATGGTAAAGAAACTGTGAGACCGCTTCCGTCCTATTAACTGTTTGACTACCAAGTTTAACCCACCTGTTTGATCACCAGAGATAAAGTTATTTAATTGGTTAGAATAATCACGTGGTCTATACCTACATGCCTTTCAAGTGTTTACAGTTTAACGGGAAACAATCCCAATAGCCAATTTCGGTGGTCTGGTAGTGGACAATTGGTTCAAACAGGGCTTATTTATTACATACAAAATTACAATACTACTGCAATACCACTGCAGATGCGTATTCACTTATTGTTCTCTCTCTCTTTATATATATATATATATATATATATATATATATATATATATATATATATATATATATATATATATATATATATATATATATATATATATATATATATATATATATGTGTGTGTCTGTGTGTGTGTGTGTATCTGTGGTGTTAACGCACATGTTGATATGTCAGAAAAATTCAATTTTATGTTTTAAGTTGATATGCCACACTTAAAATTGGTTCTTTAATGTGGCAAAATCTGGTAGTGGAATTATGAAATAATAAGTTATTCGTATTGGGAGATGCTGTTATGTATAGAAGAGGTATTACTTGGTCCCTAATTGAATATTTTAGTCCCTAAATGAAAATTTTCATTGAAGACCATCCATATGATTGAGGTCGAATATGAGTATTAAGTATAAAATATTTGGATTAAAAAACTTAATTGAGCGATTTTATATTTCACAAAAAACGTTACTTTTTAAATTTGCCGAAAACATGAAAAAAAATTACATATCAACATCTGCCATAATGCCACAGATATATATAAATATATATATATATATATATTCCAATGGCAAGTATTACAGGACAACAGATATCAAAAAGACAAAATTACAAAATTACAAGAACAAGATAGAAAAATGACATCCGTTAATCCATCAACTTATGTCTGGCAATCCAATATCACTCCCATAAAGAAACGGGAGGTAGAGCAGAGCAAGAAGCAAGGTGAAGCATGTCCATTTCTTCCTGGTTGTTACACAGGAGACAAAGAGTTAACAATTTATAGGAGCCAAGTTAATTCTGTGGAGGTGCTTGCGAAGGCAATCATGGCCAGAAAAAAGCCGTAGCATTGCCACAGATTCACCTCTAGGCCACTCAGGGATATCATGGACATGGGCATACCAGGGCTTGTGATCGCTTCTAGCAGCAAGAACCTGTGAGAAGGAACACCTGAGGGTCTTTTTGACTATTGTCTTGATGGAATGGTTGGCTAAGTCCTGGTTGTTTAACTGTAAAACAGAAGCCCCCTTTTCCGCTAGGAAGTCAGCAACCTCGTTCCCCTCGATTCCGCAGTGGGCCGGGATCCACTGTAAGACAACTGTTTTATTATGGTTCGACAACCGTTCCAGAAGGTTGACACAGTCATATATATATATATATATATATATATATATGAGAGAGAGAGAGAGAGAGAGAGAAATTTGTTCAATGATAATGGGAAAAATTAACGTGTAAAAATTAAATGCACGATCAATATTATAAATTTTATAAAATGAACTGCATCTAAGAGTTGACAAAATAAAGTCTTATTTAACCAAAATTACCCTCGGCTGAAAGTCTATCCCATAATTTGATAAACAAAAGTTATTTCGCTTTCCGAAACCCAGACTCGAAAAAGATCAAATCACCCTAATTAATAATGATACCAAAAAAAGTTTCTATTATGACATATTTACAAGGAAACAAATTACTTCTAACATATAAAATATTCCAATTGAGAAACGAAGAACTTTTTTTAAATGTGGATAAATAGGTGTATTAGATTTATAAATATCAGAATATATATACGTATACTATATATAAAAGCCAAATACCTCTTACTGACTGATCTCTCTATCTCAGAGACCATAAGTTTTAAGGAGCTGAAATTTTACAGCATGGTTCCTCCTAGACCAAAGTAGCTTATTAAGAATTTTTTTTTTAAATTCGAATTTTAAGAGGATTAAACCCCTCCACCCCCCCCCACCCCAGAAAAAAACACTGTATTTCTCGAAACACAAGGCCTAGAAAGCTGAAATTTTGAATTGGGGGTTCTTCTTAAGCCCTAAGTGCTCACAAAGAAATCATTTCTAAAAATTCGAATTCTATGGTGTTAAGCCACATTGCTCCCTCCCCCCTCCCCGCCCCCCCCCCCCCAAAAAAAAAATCAGAGGCTCATCAAATTCTGTTTTCCGGGTCTGTTTGGCCTCCATTGACGTGAAAATCTTAACGTCATTGCAATGATCGATGAAGAGATTATATAAATAAGAGGGATAAATAATTTGCAATTATGTTATAATTAAGAAGATTAGGATCCGTACGTAAAATTTTAGTTCCAGCTAAAACTTCATTTACTGAAGAAGAATTTAATAAATTTAAGGCAAGCAATGAACAATTAAAAGAATGACACCAAATCAGTGAAATTTCTGACAAAGAATATAAAAAAGGAAATATATTATAATGTTAAATGAATGCTTTAAAAGTACCCTATTGTAATAATTTTCTTTCTGTAACAGTTAATATAATCGATTAAGCTTCCAACTGAAAGACCCACTAGTTATCTTGAAGAGCATATTGCTTGAACAGTGACAGTAAATTTTCCATTATTTAGACAGGAATTATCTTCTCTCCCTCTGTTAACGAGGAAGTTTTCAGCTCTTGTGATCAAAAATTTAAAGAAACCGCTCTTATTATTACATTTGAAGTGCGTTTCTAAAGAGCATTCCCCGTAACGGAATTTTCAGATCAATACTTTTAAGAAACGAGAGTTCAGCAATCTTAAGCTGTCTGAAAATTTTTAACTGCAGCAATTTAATGCAACTTTTTATGCATTCTGAAATATGATGTCTTTAATCCTCTCTCAACATACGTTACTCAGTCTGTTATATTATACCCTACGAACAGGGAATTTAAATTTTCCAAATGCAGTATTGAGACAAAGGAAAATGCTAAATAAAAATTAACAGTTTTTTAAAGATATTTATTCAATTTCTTTATGCATTCCCCACGCATTACAAAAATTTGTATTTTAAATGAAGTATACTAATTTAGAATAATACCCATTAGAGCATTCAGATATTGGTACTTTGCGAAATTGACAAAATATCAGTATTCTTTAAATATCTTGTGAACTGTTCTTGCATACATAATTTTTTTGTAAGTTTGTGGGAAATTTTTATCTGAATAACTAGTTTTTTGACCTAAAATTTTGACATCTTATTTTTTACATTTAAGGCGACAATGAACCTTCAGATTGACAAAAATATGTCCCCAAAACGTTTTTTTTTTTCTTCTTTCAGAAAATGATTCTGCAACTCATCAGCTTTAAATTTAAAAAAATATGTTGATCCGATCATTATTAACCGAGTTATAAGTATTTTTTTCAAACGTAAACAATGGAAATGTTAGTCAAATTAAAACTTTAAATGCCATTTTCTCAAAACAAGTTTTCATGTCGTTTCGGTAAGTTCAAAATGTTCCATGCGTCATGATTTTTCTTGAATTTTCATAAAATTTCATAAAATGATTATTTATATATGTTAAAATGAAACTTAGTGATCAAATTCATTATACTATTTCCAAACAACTTAAAAGTTTTACAAAAAAATTTTTTTTTATAATACTTTGCATAAAATGACCTATTTTTATCGATTTCTTTTCTAGTTTTTATAAATAGGACTGTAAATCAAATACTGTTACTAACTTTTATTATAACTATCTAAAGCTAGCTTAAGAGAGAAAATTAGATATCTGAGACAAAACTTAATGCGCATGGAGCATTTTTAAATAGAGTAATTAACAAACTGATTTTAATTAATATCTTAATTAATTAAATTCTGATTTTTTTTTTAATTTAGAATTTCCATCTCTAAACAACACTGTAAAAGTATACAAAATTTCATAGCAATTGGTTAATAAATAAAAAAAAGTTTTTAATGGTCCATTGTTGCCTTAATTTACTAAATGTGTAAACTTAATTTTGAAGATTCATTTCTTCAAATGAAAATATAAATGGTGTAGCGTTATTTTCATACATACTATACATTTAAATTTTATGAAAAAATAAACATTTTTAGCGATGCCGTAGGGAAAATAAATTTTGAGGATCACTCATTCAAGTGTAAGTCTGTAAGGTATACATAAGATTCGATTCACAAGAATCGAAATTTTGAGTGAATAAATTAAAGAAGCTGCTTGAGATATGCTAATTTCGGCATACGCGCTTGGTATAAATACCATGCAGCTTGATTAAAGAAAAAGGTTGTTAAAGTTGATAGATAAGCGAGTTAAGGGAGCTACGAGGTAAGCAGCTCCACGTGTTAACCGGCGCTAGTGCTTAGGAGGCCCAAAGTATACGTGGCAGAACTGCTGGTTTGACTCTCTAGTTTGGGAGTATTGCAAAGTGTATTTTTATTGAATGCTAATATATATTCCGTACAAGTAGTACGTATGCTTATTGCTGTAAATGCAAATTCTATATGTGCAACGAATTCAATAAACATTGTTTCATGTATAAACTGCGTTTGTATCAAATTCAAAAAGAGTGCCCCAAAGTAATTCTCTACAAGTCTAGTGCAGTTTTGTTAAATATCAAATTACTTCTAGTTACCGGACAAAAAATAACAGCTCTTTTGGGAGACTGAGACTACAATCTTTAAAATAAAGAAAACAATTACTATTTTCCTCGAATGAGACCATATAATGGGGTACCTTAAGCATTAACTGTTCTCTAGAGACTCTAGAATCTGTATTCTAGAGACTAAGGGCTCATAATATAGATTTTGTTGATAAATTTAAAACTTTATGACTGTTGAAACTATGACTAAAAATCACTAGTTAGTTTATTCTATTTTAGAGCTAGAAACAACGTGCAATAAACATTTTGAATCGGACTATGCCCATGCTGTTTTTCAGGTAATTCTTCTGACATCTCAGATGCCTTATGTGTATACAAGTAAATTACTCAAAAAAGAACAGCTGATATCTTTTATACTGCCATTCGACGAAACATAAACAATAACGATTAATGTCCTCTTTCCAGTGATGGTAATGTTGACCACACAAATATAACCACTTTCTTCGCTGACTGTCCTACTTCAATCCAAATTCAATAAATTAACAGCAAACAGTCCACCTTTTCATACAGCATGACCGCTCCAGCTATATCATTGACAAACCAGGAGACATATTTTCGTCTCGTAACGATTTTGATGGGCAAACCGCAGCAAAACTTTCTTCCGCGTGAATATGAAGTTCAATACAGTGGAGTCCCGATTATCCGAAACGATTGGGACCAGACCCTTTTCGGATTAACGTATTTTTCGGATTATGCGAAATCATTCTTAAAATAAACTTAAATTACATAATAATATGTGATTACATAAATATTACATATTACGTGTGATTACACAGTTTATTTTATAAGGTCTGTCTAAACATTGCCAAATATCGGGAAGAAATGGGTGATAAGAGAGCGGAACGCCACCTAGTAGAGTACAGTAGAGTGTAAGATTTTAGACGATCAGCAAATTGTTGAAAGGGTTTTGAAAGAACCTATCAACGTCTCAGATGAGAGTGAAGGTGAAGGAGACGGTGACAGGGAGCAGACGGCATCTCACTCAGACGAGGCGGCTGTATTTGTTGTAGCGCTACACTACGTACACACATACTGGCGTATGCGACTGGCGTACACACACACTGTACGCAACCCCAACGGACACACACACTGGCGTAATTTGGCTTCAAGGGAGAGATAGTCTTCTCTTCGACAAAAAAAATGTAACATTTTTTTCAAACCAATGTAGTTCAGTAATAATTAGTTCAATACATAGTCTGACTTTGAATTTTCTTGTAATTTTCAGAAATATACTTTATATTACTTAGTATCGCTGTGATAATCCAGCAGAGATAGATAAAAATAATACAAATATAGACAAGAAACAAACAGAAATCAAGCACTCTGGGCATCCACGCACCAACGGCAAGATTCTGTATGGAACTGAACCATAAAACAATAGAACATCAGAAATATACTTTATATTACTTAGTATCGCTGTGGTTGTATTGTAACCTTAGTTCTTTTTGACTTTTGGTTTTGGATCTAGCGGACTTTCGGATTACCGACGTTCGGATTATCGGAACTTTACTGTATTTAATAATATTTATTCATGATCATAAAATTGTGAGCCAAAATATTAAAATTTACATGTTTAAAACTTTAAATTTGATGAAACTTTTAACCCGAATATGTTTCTGTACTCAGTGTAACTAATCTACAGCTACAAACAGACAACTGTTATCAGAAGCATGTAAAGTTTATAACAAAGCAAAGACGATTGAATTGCTGTATGGAATTTCTATAAAATAGGTCTAGATAATATACACGATTAAGTTCAATTAAGAGGAACTCTTTTTTGTTGCAACTTTCTACGCTAAGTCATTAATGAATTTATTTTTATTTGATTCATAATTAAAGAAAAATTAATATTTTGAAAATTCCCGGGAGCGTATTCTATAATACTTTCTTATCGAAGATTATTTTGATAATTGAATAAAAAAATAGCTATTTGTTTCTTCTAATTGCTCACATTGTCTTATGAAACTAAATCTATCAAAGTTTTACAATATTAACGAAATTAAATTAACAGCAAGTTATAAAAACTAAGTACAGAACATTAAAAGAGACAGTTTAAGTAATAATGCAATTATTAAAGCTTTAACTTCAGACGTCATAAAAGATGGCTAATTTTTATGGCCCATTAAAGGGATAAAAACAAAAAAATACATTAGTTAATTAGAGTAATAAGTATCTAGGAAACAATTGCTACATAAGATATATTACTGGCTCTATTAACAGTGTATTCGATCTGCAGAAAATTCTCTATTGAAAAATTAATTTCAAACCCGATTTAGTTGTAGAAAAATGAATTAACCACACTTAATTTTTTTTCTTTTGTACTGACATTCTGCTCAGAAAATCTTTTAACTACAACATTATACAATCACTTAGTTTTATACATTTTTGTCTTAGGTTAAGTTTTCCTTTAAGAGTTCAAATAAATTTTGCACGTATTTCAACTTAGACGCTATTTATTCTTACTGCGAAACATGTCATAGACATTATTTAACTAGAATTAACTTCTGTTTTAGTTGCTGTCAGTCTATACTTCTGTTTTAGATGCTAGCAATATTACAACAGCGTGAGCAGCGTAACTGAGTAGATGTTATACATTGTCTTGCTAAAAAGAATCACCTAAACTAACGATAATTGGATTTGTTAAATATTTAATTACCGTGAAATATGTGATCTCAGTGTATCCAATGGCCATATTTGAATTTTTGTTTTATTGTATTGAATATGTGTATATAGTAATATGTGTACACTAGACAATCATGCTGTATGACGTTAAAGGATTTCTACTTGTCAGTATACCGTCACAACATGTTTAGGCGGTGCATCACTTGACACTGCCGACCTTCAATCCCTGTGTTAAGCTATGGGGAATTTTTCTCTCAGTAATTCTCTAATCAGATCACCCTATACGTATTTTTATATCTTTTTCTTTTGTTTATAAAGGCAGATATTAAAATTAAGAGCATGTTGTATTTAAAAATTTAGAGTTTTAGTTGTTAATTTCTATAGAATTCATTGAAATGAAACTGAATTGGGTTTTGAAAAGCTAAAATTAAAACTAAAATATTTTTTTTTTTACACTCCCGTTTTGCATTAAAAAATATTTTTTAATGAAGAAAATAGAATTCAAAAACAAATTCATTAATGCTTGTGATTAAAAAATATCTGAGAGAAAAATTGCTCGTAGTTAAATACGGGAGAACAAAGATATTCGTGGTCAGGTGATGCCCCGCCTTAAGGCGAATGACAACCTTATATGCTTAATGAATCTCGGATTATTTCAAACAGTCATATACATATGGCTGGGCCTCCTCAAATTAACTGCCTTACTTTAAAACAAGAATTTTATCCTTTATTTCGCAGACTAATTCAAGTGTATATTGAATTTGGCAATAGTTTTGACCACGTTGGATTAGATAAACACTTCTTAGTTTTGTTGACTGATTAACAAAAGGTCAGGATTCTAACCAAAAACTTTGGCTCAAAATCTTTTGACTCCTCGCGGTCCCTTCTGAGGCCCATTTTCATAAGCAGTGCCTATCTAAACAACTGACTGTTTGTTTTAAATATAAATGCTGTTATTTCAAAATTATATAATGTAACTGTAAATATATTTCCCAATACTGATTAATTAAACAGCAATAGATTAAAAATATTAACAGGGTTTGTATATTTAAAGTAAAAACTCGAGACATTTTAAACTCCCTCATATATATTGTAATCTGATAGTAAAAGCTATGCTACACTAATTTATTATACGTATTTAATACATTTAATTTACTAATACAGTAAAACCTCGTTTATCCGGATCTCCGGATAATCCGGATCAGATTTGTAGACATTATGTTTATTTAATGTTCACATTAGATAATAATATTTAACTATGATAGCAAGAACGTAACTACAAGTATGCCAAATATTCGCTTTTTAGTTTGATTCAAGTACAGTTCCTGCATAGATTGTACAATAAATTAAAGTAATAAAATGCTCTTTGTTGAGTTTAAGAAAGCTTTACGAGACTTACCAATTCTTTGTTAACCCTTTCAGGGGCAACAACCTACATCGTTGGCACGGTGCAGATTTTTTTCCTGATTTTTTTTAACCAAAAGAACACTGAAAAATTTTACAATTAAAGGTTGCAAAAGGTTTATACTTCTTTAAATTGATAACAGATAACAGTACTAACCATTTTCTACTCATTTAACTGGAATACAGTGAATGCAAGTGAAAAAGAGACTAAATTTAGGCGTTTGCACTGTGCAAACAGCGTCACTGAAAGGGTTAAGAAATGATGTGAAAAGTTATTTTTGTATTTCTTAATGTCTTGTAAACAATACTATGTAATTTTGTTACAAAACATAGTTTTTTTTTATCGTAATCATAGATTTTTAAACGGTCTGCTTAGTTAAGGATTTTGTTTTGCTTATTGCCCATATTAGCTGGATTATTCAGATTTTCAGTTATCCGGATTGCCTGTGGTCCCAGTTAGTCCGCATAAATGAGGTTTTTCTGTAATATTAAAAAATTAAAAATTGTTTTAATCGAACAAACTACAAATATTCAGCAAAACTTTTTGAGACAATGTATCTTAAAATCGGTTGTAACTGATGGAAGATACAATCTTAAACGTAGAAATGCAAACACTATGCTAGACTTTTTAATGGTTTGAGAAAAGAAAATTGCCCTCTATATATCTTATTTGCAAAGTTTTTTTGCGTGATAGATGATCGTATCCCGTACTGATGCTGCTCGATAGATGATAATAAAATGATTTTCCTTTGAATTCAGCTTTTAAAAAGGCATCAGGCGGAAGTTCGATGAACTTCCTTTTTTTATTTGATTGATAATCTAATCTGATTGTAAGAAGATTTTTTTTTCTTATAGAGATTTCCGAAGGTTCAATAACGAGCAAAAGCTTCACTGGGCACATGTCATAATGTTGAACTACGATATATGTCAAAAGTTGTGAAATTGTCTTATATTGTTGATATATGTATTATTTTTTATTCTTCAATATTTTTCTCGTATCTTTAAAATTTATGACAGTTTCCCTGAACATACGGATGATACATGGTGAAAAATCATGGGCCTGAAATGTAGCGGAAAGATTACCAATGCTGGCCTTGGTATGTAGGACACATTCAAACATTTAAGATGAGTTGTTTTACAAGCAGCGGCTGCTGTTTAGATTGAGTGTCTTCCCCGTGACATTTCAAAGCTGTTTTAAACTTTAAAATATGGGGACATTATTGATAAATGCTTAGTGTTTTCCTATCTGAAAATTCTTGCAATCACTGCTGAGATATAAAAAATACTAGGCGGCCCATGCTACCCTATCGCATGCGAATAAAATGCGATAAATTTTATAGCGAGGTTGGTGGATTGTAGTAGGATGAAAGAAGAATGGGTTCAGTTGTAGTTTGGTTGTCAAATAACAATGGTGCGTAAGGATAATATAAAACCATTTACAAAACGCCTTTGACTACAATATTGGGGGTGAAGTATAAGAGAAAACAGGGTAACATGAGATATGTACACATCAAAACACCTTTGTAGACAATATTAAAAGTTAAAAATGGCACAAACTCATGCAAAATGTGATATTTACATTACAAAACCTCTTTGTGCACATTTTTTGACCGTGTCGTTTTGACGCATCCAGGGAAAGAACTTTAGGGCCAAAAGTCAATTTTTCACTTCGATTTTTAAAGAATCAATACAAGGTGTCATTCTGAATTAACAATTCGTAAGAAGCTGAGCACTTAATCTTTAAAATGGTACCTCATTTATCAATTTTGGTTAAGTATGAAGGGAGAGAAAGGGATCGTCACAAAATATCACATTCTATAAAAAATATATTGTTTTTCCATGTAAAAAGAATAATGTACACCTACGTGGATGTTGTCAATAAAGAAAGGTTTTAATGAAATCACAGAAAGGTAATAAAATCAAACGATTTTTAAATTTAAAAGTTCAGTGAGATTGATAATGGTAAAATTAAAAAAGCTAGCGCGCGCGCCATCTAGGGGAAGAAAAATTGTTTATAATGTTTATATTTCGATATTTAAACTAACAATAAGATGTGTAATTCTAAATTAACAATTCGCACGAAGCCGAGATCTCAATCTTTAAAATGGTACTCTCATTTATCGCTTTTGGTTAAGTATGAAGGGAGAAAAAGGGAGAAAAAACACCTTTTAGAAATAATATATATAGATACTCTATATCAGTGGATCCTAAACATGCAAAACCTTAAGACCGCAATCTAAAGCGAATCTATTTCATACTTCCTATTCACGGACATTATCATTTTAGCCAGCATTTATTTTCATAGATAAATCTGTTCATTTTCTTTGATCTTATATTCTAATTTCTAAATGTCTAAGGCCGTCCGCACACGGAACGACTCAAAGGAAACTCAACTGGTTAACGACTGAAATTGCTTGTCGGTTACAAACTCGGTAGTGATGCGGCTCCGCACACGGGCCGACTCAAAAGTGATTCAAATCAATAGTTTGCTACCTGTCATGGAAGGAAGAACTTCATTATTCCGAGCATTATTTTTAGTTAAATTATTATCAGAAATTAATTTCTTTTAGAAAATCGTCACAATAGATTGTCTTTGATCAATAGTTTAAAAATGGACTGTATATATGGGCGCACATATTCCATACAACAAAAAACGTTAGAATTTCATTTCATCGCTAGTCAGAAGTCACGTGACTCGTGAACGTCATTTGGCAGCTTGCCAAAACAGCGGCTGTAACATAGATTGTGTAATAACACGCACAACGCAAGAGAAACTGGCGACTGAAGTTGCTAGCGACTCGACATGTTGAGTTGCCTGCGACTGATTGCAAACGCGTTGCTGACGGGTTTGTAACCAGGTGCGCCGTGTGCGTGGCTCCATTCAATTACATAGGTTACGACTCATCACGGAATGGTTTGTGATTGGAGTCGGTTACCAGTTCCTTTTGAGTTGCTCCGTTTTGTCTATTTCATTGTTATGCACGTGACGATAAATTTATTTAAAGTACCAGAAAATGAAATCACGTGATCAGCATTTAATAAATTAAATTCCGAAAATTAATCTTTAAAAATTCACCAAAAATCAGAAAATGGAGGTAAAGATTCAAAAAAGATTTCATTTTAAAGAAATTTGTATAATCTTTCTCATGATATGAATTTTATAACCCTCAAATTATTATTTTAAATGCAAACTTAAAAAAAGTTACTAAACCAGCTCAAAAAATTTAATTTAAAACAAATCTAAGAAGAATTTTTCAAAAATCTTTCCTAGTGCACCCCTACACTATAAGAAGAATCGCCATGCAAAATTTCATCCCTTTAGGTCCATTGGTTTTGTCTGTGGGTTGTATGTCAGTCAGTGAGTCAGTCAGTTGCGGAACAGTTTTATATATATAAATTCATGCACATAGTTCACCTCTTCTGCTTAAATATCAAAATATTTAAGTGCTCGTGTTTGTTCAGGATTAAAAATCTTCATACATGTATGGACATTGTATATTTCGGGATAACGAGAGGAAAACTAATACGTGCCAAGACCGTCGTAACAATAAGGTCTGATTCGGCGACTACGCCATACGCGAGGAGAAAGACTCCATAGACGTTAACTAAACATACTGGGTGAGAGCATGACACGAAACGTTAAAATTGACATACAAACAAAAGTCCTTAGAGAAGATGTTAGAAGTACAATAAAAGAAGTTTTTCATTAAAATCAATTATCTGGAAATCGATGATAGGGCAGCCTAGTGATTTTTTTTTTATCACACATAAAATAATTCGTCTAAATTGTGATACAGTACTTTTAAATTTACCTAATTTTGCGTATTATTACATACAGGGTGTGGCAGAAAGAACTCTCCGAAGGTATAAATAAATAAATAAATAAATAAATAAATAAATAATAAAATAATAATTAATAATAAATAAATAATTTTTTTATTTTTCTTAGGTATAAGAGATTTCTTTCTCTATCTTGCTTTGCTCTATTTTTGCTATTGACGTTCGAAATCAGAAAGTTCTGTCTGCCCCACCCTGTGTATGAGGCATATTTTTGCAGTCACATTTGTTTCGATAATAAATAAGGATTATCTTTCATCTATCGATAGAGTTAAATAATTGTCCATGCGCTGATTGCTTACCATCACATAAACCGGTCACTATTGCCCTCAAATCACAGTTGGTATTATTTTATATGGATGTAGTAGCTAGATGTCGATTAATCATCTCTCTAAAAATAAGCAGAGGCTTTTTCTGATATGCATTTTGGCTCTAGTATTTTTGACATGTGAATCATTCTTTATGACAATGTATTGATGATATGTCTCCATACAGTAATGTGGCATTTATTCAATACTAACGAATGAAGATTGTACATCGGCGGGAAAAATGCTTATTAAAGTATCGAGTCTGTTACGTAAGTCACAAAATATTTTACCCGAGTCGGCTGCAATTAAGGTTATTGTAACTTTATTTAAATTAATTAATCGAAATGATGGATATTTTCAAAACAAAATGTATAAAGATAAATATAAAGAGAAAAATGTGAATTTTCTCATTACTATAATTATAAAATTAATTATATCAGAAGAACACATCTTCTTAGTATACAAAGCAAAAAGTGAAAGGTTGGCAACGAGTGTCGGACTAATTAATACTTCTGAGTAATTAACATAACTATTAATTATTCCGAAACTAGTAGCAAATCTTATTTTTTATTCTGGCAATTAAGAAAACAAAAATGCGTCTTAACATGATTTTTCCACAAGTTTCCTGTCAGTAATAAAAATACTTATTTTTATATACCGATTTTATAAACCGCAACGTATAGTTAAGAGCATAATAAGTTTACTGACACATCTAAAATCGTTGCAAATAATTAACACTATTGTTGTTTTTACTTTTTCATTACACTATAATCATTTTGTCATAAGATTATTAACACCACGTCATGTAAAATAATATTGAATCATTTAGGATAAAATCCACCGGGCTTTGAAGCTACACCGGAAAAGGTCGACATTCACCATGCACTGATGGTGAATGTTGAAAAAAATATTTTTGTTACATTTTTAAATCGTACTTTATTCTTAAATCATATTATGATATATGTCAAAATAGGAGAAAGCTTAAGTAACAGCACATGTAAATAAACTGTTGAACTTAAAAAGAATAGTACACTCTAAATGAGAAAAGAAAATAACACCAATAATAAACTTAATTATGTGATTGACGTTATACAATATTATTTATTGTAGCAGCTTAAACTGTTATGACACTTTGAATTGCATAAGATACCCTTGCTTTTACAACTGCATTTAGTCGTGAAATACTCTTTTTGAAGTGACAGCGTGTATTGCCTTTCCCTCCTCTTCTCGAATTAGTTGCAGCCGCTTCTCTCAGCAAGAATTCTTAAGAAGAAATGTCATCTATGGAAAGTAACTTTACTTTACAAATTATGAACTGATTACGGGTATAAAGCTGCTTGATGATACCATTTTTGTTTGCTAATTTATAAAAGTCGGAGTCTTCTATTACAACAACAACCGCCAACACATTTTGAGCAACAGTACAACCACGGTGACATCAGGAACTTATATTGGTACGGTATCACCAATTTGAGCTGATGCAAATTTTCTTTTTGAGGTTCGTAACATTTTCGTTGCTTGCAGTAGAAGATTCTCCTTCGTGGGCGCTCTTTATATAGAAATTAACATGTGTTGTTCAGTCACGGGTTGATAAATATCTGGCTACACGTGGTACGTTGCAGCTCCTCTTCAATATTTTCCTTTGGAATATGGTTTTCGGTATGGCCAGTGGGGTGGAGCGAAAAATCCAATTTTGCCAAATTCTTTCCTAATAGCGAAAATAATTTGACCCAACCGTTCAAAAAGCGTATCCTAAAATATTCAAAAATTTTTTTAGACTCTCTGTCTGCGCATTTGATTTGAATTTCTCAAAATTTGATCAAATTTCTCTTTTCTATATCATTTGTAACCGCGAAAGAGAGAGGAAACAAGAATCAATTAAGTAGCCAACGAACCGTTTCTTGCAACCTTGGAGTGAATCTTGTGGAGTGTCTTGGAGTGAATGGCCTTGTTCGATCATTACTCCACGTGCGCATGCGCATGCACATGGGCCATTCACACTTCTTTGGTCAGAATCAGTGACTTCCTGCAATTATTGTTCACAGTTCGGTCGATCTAGATCTTCGTTTGCCAATTGTTGCAGAGTTTAATGTGGATAAAACAAGAAAAGCATCTAGTTGTTGTATTTTTGGCAGCATTGAAGAGGTGAAAGGTAATATGTTACCTACGTATAAGGAGGTCATGAAATTTTATTAATTTGTAAGATTTCAGCTAAAGCTTAAATCGTATACTCAAAGGGAGCCAGCTGTTTTACATATTGCGGAAATTGTTGCGGTGATAATCGAAACTATATGGCGATAAGCTTCAATTCCAATCCTATCCCACACCCGCATTATACAGTTGATAAGTGCTTACTATTCGAAATGAAATATTTGATAAAACCTTGGAAACGATTGACTGACGATAATAAAGATTTCCACACCAATAGTAACAAACTATTTGATGTCTGTTCTTGTAAGTTCAAATATTTTCTACAATGTAAGTGTCCAAAAGGAACAAAAGTAGCGAAAGAAGAACAGACTTTTTTGACTGATCTGAGGACTGTAAAAAAATTATTATTCGTGGCATAGACTTTTCAAAAATATAAAAAACGGAATTATATAAATAGAAAGTTAGAACTATATTATGCTTCTGTAATAAATAGAAAGAAACTCAAGAATGCAGAACTTTCTCCATGAAGCTCTGTTATATTGGACGAGTCAGAAGATACAATCGATATAGGCGATAATTAAGAACCGTGTTCTTCAAAGCTCCAAGTGTTCCAGAAAATGTCAAATCTCAGCTTGCTGTCTTTGTCAAAAAGATATGACCGTTATGCCCTATCTGATAGAGCTAGTGCAGCAATCACGTAGGCAGTTCTTCATGACATTAAATCAGATGTCGAAATAATAGGCAGATCAAAATTGTGCCGTGAAAGAGTAAAAGAACGCACAGAAATCTTAGCTAAACACCGAGTTTTCAGTGTTCCAACTTTATTCGATTATTATTAGATAGTGAAAACGGGTGTAAAAAATACCGCGAAGTGGTGGTAGAAGAACACATTTCAGTTATCAACGAACCAGACTATATTTATGTCGGCTACGCTGCCCCAAGTACTGGACGGGTAAGAGCATAGAACTTGCCATATGTGACCTGCTTCCTTCTGAACACATTTCATTAATAGAAACTGTAGCGGTTGGTTGTGATGGAACAGTTATAAATGCAGGGGAAAACGGGGGTGTTATACGGTTGTTAGAAAAATGCTTGAATGAACCTTAACAAAGGATCATATGCCATTTACACACGAATAAATCGCCTTTAAGACACCTGTATTCATACTTAGATGGCGAAACTACTGGGCCAACTTGCTATTCTGGTACTATTGGAAGATTACTAGAAAAATGTGCAAACAATCAGGTTGTACAGTCTGAAAAGTTAGAAGGCGTGTTGCCGGATATTCAGTCAGATATCATCAGAGATCTAAGTTCGGATCAACGTTATTTGTATGATATGGCATCATCTGTAATTAGTGGCGAGTGTTTTACCTATCTATCAAACAGAGTTCCAGGGAAAATTCCGCATGAACGATGGTTAACGAATTTCAACAGGATATTTAGGCTATATATTTCGACGAGAAAACCTGAAATTTTTAAAAATCTTGCCACGTTTTTTGTTAGAATTTACGCGCCTGTTTGGTTCCAAATTAAAATGCATCTGTCATGCAAAGATGGGTCTAGACGTTTTAGGAAGATGTTTTTAGATTCTCGATACCTTCCACCTCAACTAAAAGAAGAAGTTGATCCTGACATTGAGCGGAACAACTTCTTTGCGCATCCTGAGAATGTTTTATTATTGATGCTCTCAGATCCTGAAAAACACATTCGTGAACTTGCTGCTAGAAGAATATTAAAAGCAAGACACGCGATTTATCCTCGAAACTTTTCACGTGGTTTTGAGGTTCCTAAACTAAAACTTAATGTCAAATCATACTTAGACATTATAGATTGGCAACAGAAGTATTTCGAACCTCACATTCTTAGAGACGTCAAGGATGAAGATTAGCTCTCGATGGTGGAAACAAAGGGAAGTGAAAAGATACCTTTTTTTCACTTCCTTTTAGTTCAAAGATTTGCATGTAATACCCAAGCCGTAGAAAGTTCACTACAACTTGGGTATTACAAGACAATAACGGAAGTTTCTATGCAGATATGTGATAATAAGGCCAGAGATGGTCTCATAAATTTCAAAATTGAGTCAAGAAAATTTATGCCCAAATTCGACACCAAACATGATTTTAAAGTATCCTTTGACTAGTTTTATACATGTTTTATGTTTTAAGTGAAGCTTTTTTTCATTAAATTAGCAATATTTTTTTCTTGTGAGTCGTTTTATTCTTAATAACTAATAGTTTACATAAAATTTAGAACAATATCCTCGTTCAAGTTTCATCTGTATGCCAGCAAAAGTGCAAATTTTCAAAGTAAATGCGTGGGTAAAAAGAAAATATTAATAAAAAAATTGTAATACATTTTTTGTTCCTCTATAGGTAAGTCAAAGTTTGATCCCTATTAGAAATGAAAATTTAAAAAAAAAAATTTCCATATACGAGCGCTCCATTTTAATGGCTAATGCTCAAATTTTCTTCAAAAGTATTAACAATATCTTCGAGCTGTTCTTCGATTTCAATGTTTGCAGTTTTTTAGCCAGACAAAGATCACGATGCTATGCCTCTTTTTGGTTTAACGCCAAACAGGGCTTCATAAGGACTTTGGCGTACTCCTTCGTAGTATGTAGTGTTCTTGGCAAATTGAACAAAGGGCTATCATCTGACCATTTATTTGTATCGTTATCGTGCATCAACGTTTTTAACATATTCTGTATATGCTGATTGGCCCTTTCAACTGAGCCTTGTGTTTGACTATGACGAGGCTTTCCCTGAACTATCTTAACATCTTTCTACATAGCGCATAGTTCGGATATGACTTGATTACTGAATTCCTAACCATTAACTGAATGGAATATAGCTGGGGCACCAAATATTAAGAATATTTGAAGAAGGTGATACGCTACTTCTTCAGAGTCTTAGTTTTCAAAGGTCGTAGCTGGACAAACTTCGTTAAATGATCTTGATACACCATTATGAACTTATCTTCGCCATCCCTGTGTGTCTGCAGGTCTATCAGATCGACTTAACATCTTGAGTTTAAACTCCGAACTGACCATTGGTTTCCCAACAGTACCATTTCATGTGCACTATGTTTCATTTGACATTGTTTACATAAATTTAAATGCACCGTCTTTTCGGCTTCTCGTTTCGACCTCCACCAAAGCATATCTGTGCTTGTCGACATACACCGTTGATGGTCCGAATGTATAAGAATATAACCAAATATTCGATCTTTCGCGGTAACATTTGACACTTATCAGTTGTTCTTAAAAGTATGGTAGACATATATATCAAGTGTTTAAAGTATGTGCCTACGTTGAAATAGCAATTTTAGTGAAAATTTTTTATTGCTCTGTTTCAAAGGCCAATATTTCTAAAACTGCTTTACTTTTTTTTTTTTTTTAACTAATGCGGAGGCACTCGTAATCAAACATTTGCCTGAACTACGCCGCAGTTTTGCTGTCCATTTTATTATGAGGGCACCGTATAGGTGGACAGCATTACCCCCTATGAAGGGACGACACGAACGGAGGCATTTTTCGTGGCGCAACGATGGGATTCGATCTGAGCACCCTCAGCACCGAAAACCAGTGTGCTGTACCACAGGGCCGCCACAAGCCCACTTTACTTTTATTCGTACAATTATTGAATTAGAATTTATGGACAATTTAATAAACGAAAAGCAATATTAAAAGACTGGAAGTAGCATCTTCATATGCATTTTCTAAAAAACTAATTTTTCAATTACTTTTGAAAACGAAAATGCTAATAAACGTTTTCTATATATTTTGATCTTTAAAACGTTTTCTATATATTTCAATGAAATTTTGCAATAGTGTTTTACATATTATTAACTATTTTTTAACCTGAAAGCTAAGCTATATATTTTAATTTTATTATTCTACAGGTACGTGCACTTATAAATGATAATTTTTACAAAATATCAGTTTTTTCAGTTTTTTTTCGTATTTTTAAGTGATTTTTGAAAATATTGTAAAACTTTTACTTCAGAACACTGATAAGTGTCACTGTAGAATATAGTATAAAGGAAGTTGAAATATATTGAGTTGAATTGAGTGTAGGGTCTCTAGCGTAAGCACTAAATAGTACTAAGCATTTATGAAACATTCCCTATATTTTAAAATGTTATGAAATTTTTACCAAAATTATAGTTGTTTCATGATTTTATAGCACAGTTTAACTAAAATATATGTGTATTTAATCACTACTGTATATTTTTGAGAAAAAGTTCTCCGAGCGTTGTCAGATACCTTAAATGAGACTAGCAAAAATATTTTCAAGGGTCCTATTAAACGATTTCAAAGACTTGCTTGATGAAGAGCTAACATCAGCTCGTGTTTTTTTAACCTGATTTTATAAAGTGTTTTACATCATACTTCCCACCAATTCAATTGAGATGATTAAAAAAAAGTGTCACGTTTTTTCCCGACCTCAATTTTTGTCTTTGAAATTTATGAAGATTTTTTTTAAAACAAATCTTCACTAAAAGCCATTTTTTTTATCCAAAGAAGCCCTCTTCAAAATTAAAGTGCACCTCAATAATTCATTTACGCGTCAACTTATGAATTTCATGAGGCGACAGGTCAACAGTATTTCCACATAATTAAATTTATTGTACGTGATGCTACCAAATATTCTGATGCAGGATGCTTTCAAATCTATTCTGACTACACAATAACATTCTGCCAGCTGCATTTTCCAGTAGACTTCCCATTGTGTAGCTCTGAAAAATAATTTTCTGCTTTCAAAACGTTTCAAAAACTGCATAATTATGGAAGGACAATCAAGCTAAAATGTTGTTCTCTTCGTCTTCTTTCATATTGTTTAAATTTGTGCTGGTGTTTTCAAACTCCCCCTTATGTATATTTACATATATTTCATTGGAGCATAACTTAGAGTATTACACAATTACACAAAACTTTCTTTTCAACGAGTTTTAAAAGGGTCTCACAATGAAGTCTAGTATAGCGGTTGCTTTAGTTTTAATCTTCAAAAATACACTTCAAGAAACTTTTCAATTACAGCCTGTTACAACGTCTATTTATTCCCACAACTTCTTTCTTGACTTATTTAGTTCCTTTGCATTCATATACTTGCTTTGTTCAAGACATGAAACCCATATGGTCTGCGTATAAATGAAATTTAAAACATTTCTTTACTTTATTCTACGAATTCGGAAGTAGAATCAGCACGTACTTTTGCTTCCATTCGAATTCTGTTTCCAAAATCTACATAACAGGGATCAAAAGTGCAAAATCTCGCTCAGCAAAAGGCTTTATGAAAACCATACCAACAAAAGGTACAGATATATTTAAAAACAGAAGGATTATATTTTGTATAGGAAAATCACGTTTCATATTATAGTTGAATAACATTTCTTTTTTGCAAAGTACATTTCCTTTCCTACACATAAAATCGTGTATATTTTTTTATCTTTCACGTTTTTGAAATCCTAAGTTTTGTCATATAACACTGTCTATCTCAGTGGAGCTTATGGCAGTACATCAATTCACCTCGCATTTCTTCAATCCTCATGTTAAAGTAGAGAGAGTGCTCCTGACAGATTTACCAATGCATATTTTTAATAATTTTTTATCTTATATTTGAAAATAGATTTTTAAATGTAATGTGTACTTTTGAAGAATATTCTTCGTTTAGTTTGTTTTTTGAGAAACAATTATTATTTTGTAGCTCTAAATCTGTCACACTAATTCATTCTCTATAGGTAATTTAACATCCTATAGAGAATGAATTACTGAAATCTTACACATTTTAAAAATCATAATGGAAACAAACAGTATTCAAAAATATGCATTTTCTGATCTCTGATTATAGTAAAACACCAAGAGGGAAATTCCTTATTTCTCCCAGAGGGTTTCTAATTTCTTTTTCAGGATATCAAGAAATGATGTTTTTGGCCTCTACATATTTTTCATTGCCCGTTTCTTTATTTTACTTATTTTTTGACAATATTAAATGCTTTCTATCTTGAAGTTACGTTATAACGGTTCATAATCGCTCTATCGTTCGTCAGATAATACAGGGTGTCCGAGCTAAAGGTATCCAAAAGTCATGACTTATTTTTACGGTACTACCCATTAGAATTTTAAAAAATATTTAAATAGAAAGAACATCTCAAAAATTTTTAATATCAATCATAGATTTCTATGATAGTATCATATATTTCGATGTGTGCACCTATTGTAACACGACAAACGCCTAAATGGTAATCCAGGTCTCTTCAAGTGTTTCGTAGCATGTCAGGAGTTATTACACGAATTTCTTGAATGATACGCTTCTTCAACTCCTCCACAGTTTCAATTTTTTATTTATACACAAAGTATTTAATGAATCCCCAAACAGAAAAGTCTAATAACTCCTTATATGCTACGAAACACTTAGAGAGAACTGAATTACAATTTAGACGTTAGCCGTGCTACAAAAGATGAACACATCGAAATCTATGATACTTATAGAAATCTATGATTGATACTAAAATTTAGTGAGGTGTTCTTTCTATTTAAATATTTTTTTTAATTTCTAATGGGTAGTTCCGTAAAAATAAGTCATGACTTTTGGATAAACTTTAGCCCGGACTTTGATGACCTTCTGCCCCGATTAGAGATAGAACCCAGGTCTCGTACATTCGTAAAAAGTTTTGATTACTGGGTTTCTCATTGGGATATATTAACCTCTCATTACGAAGTTAATATTTACGTTTCTCTTTTTCGCAAATTTTGTTGTTGTTGTTTTTAATTTCCCTTGGCCAGAGTCTATTCTAGACCAGATCCATATGGGCTATCGAGCAGAGGGGTGCGGCTCCGGCTTTATAAAGGCACCACAAGAGTCGGAATCCTATTTAGCCAGGTTCCATCTCAATTTTGACCGAGGACCCCCCCCCCCCCCCAGGGATGACATGTCAGGGGATCGTAGCCTCTCCCACCCTCTCTGACCTCATAGAGAGACTTTCCGGTCTACGAATTTAACGTGCCCATATCCAACCTATACGCGGAGGTATATAATGGTGCTTGTTGGGATTCGATCCCAGCACCCTCAGCATCGAAAGCCGATGAGCTACCACTAGGCTATCTCAAGTCTTTGCCGATCTTAACTACATTAACTACACTTGTTATTCGTATGTATAGTCTTTATTTCTTAAAACTATTTTTATTTGTTTTGGCAGACTGTATAACCAATTAGTGGATTAGACTGAGTCAGAACTATCCCTTAGAGACTTAATACCGTTATTTTCATTCAATAATATATATATAAGCACATTTCGAAAAACTATGATTAATAACAGGAGCTATATATAATTAAAAATAATTAATTGATCCGAAGGGTATGCTTATTGTCAATACATTGCTAGAATGCGTGGTAATTAATCATCCATGATCTTCCAGTTCAGCTTCGAAATCAGAGGTTCTTTTGTCAATAAATCAGATTTGATTAAAATTAATAACTACTTGGAGTTCATATATCAAACTCTTTTTTGTGAAACGAGATTTAGCCCAAAAATGTTATGCATAAATATAGTTTTTCCTTAGATTTCCTTAAAAAATCCTAGATTGCATAAATACTACTTATCATCAATAAAGAACGTAATTTAATTTTCATCTACGTTGATATTCCTTTCTGGTCATTATTAGTTGAAAATAAATTACTGCCTTTAGGTCTAGATAAGCATAATAAAGCGACATTGATTGAACTGAAAGCGATAACATTCACGTTTAGCCTTAAAAGTATTTAGTTGAGCTAAAAGTTAGAGCGGGTTGGAATCCTAAAAAATCCTAAAAAATGCGTTAAAATGCTTTATAAGTTCTAGCACAAATAAATTATATTTTTCCTTAGTGATGGATGTTCATATTTTTTTTAATTTGACACTGATAAGCCTTGTTAATTTTTCTAATCAGAGCTGATTACATATATTTTAGCGTTTTATGTCCATTGTAAAAGATGAAAAAGTAAATAATAGAAGTAAAATCAGTAAATTATAGACGGTATAAAATAATTCTAATTTTAAGAGAAGTAGATTAAAATATCCTGTTGGCCATTAAAATTGCAGCATCAGGAAGAAAAGCAAATAACAAAACTTTACCTATTGTACGTATAGAACATAGTAGGAAGAAACCATGATTAAATTTATAGGCATTTTGGGGGTATACAAGGTCCGAAATTAGTACACATAGCTGCCGCCTCTGGCAGCTAAAACGACTCTAACCCGGTTAGGCATCGAATCGAACTGGCCTTGGATGACAGATACGGGCAAGTCATTCCATGCTGCTTCAAGTCTATGTCACACTTCATCAATCGTAGTGAATGGAGAGCAGTAGCTGCCCAGTCTCTCAGCAACCCATGACCAGATGTTTGTAGTGGGGAAGAGATCTGGAGAACGTGCTGGACAGGACAACAGATGAACACCCTCTGTATCGAGGAAGGTTATGACACGACGGGCAACAAGCGGAGTTGCATTATCTTGTTGAAAGATGACTTCTCCGAGGCCCCGAAGATATGGCACAGCCACCGGCCTTTATATTTGAGAAATGTAACGCTGGCCGGCACGTGCTGGTAGCTGTTTCTCCTTTTTGTACGATGCATAACACGATCTTCTCACAAACAACCAATATTCAAAGGCGATTTCCGAATGAGAAGTCCGCTGTGTAACTTTCCTTTTATACAGAGTTTCAGATGTTGTTTCTCACTCCTGCGTTTTTCGATTGCGCTTAAATGCTAATCATTTGCATATCCCAGCATCTTCTTTTCATTTGAATTTGACATTTCTATAGTCCCTCCTTCATGGTGTTGCAATTTTAATGGACAGCAGTGTATTTCAATAGGTTTAAGTGCTTAGAGGATGCATCTGCAGTTAGGTACTTTTCTCTGAGTTTCAATATATTGCAACTATGCTTTGTTTAAAAATATGAATTACGGCTGTGCATGATATTAATAATGATGTTAAGCATGATATTTTGATAAACATACTGCTCAGCAGAAATATTTTATATAAAATAGGATGGGTAAATGTGACAGAGGAGATAAATAATACCAGTTATCTATTTTGGAGAATTTTACTTGCGTCAAATTAAGTTATTTTATTAAGCATTTCATTATAACGACACGATTAAATAATAAATTACTGTATGGAGAACTGCAACGGTTGAATTTCAATTTCCAGATTGTTTAAGTAAAAAATTTCTAAATGTTCTGAAATATGTAAACATTAAAATGATTTTAAATAGGTTGTTTTAAAACATCTCAAATGGTGTGCACCATACTCATTTTATATAATATTAGTTTTTCTATTCACTGGACTGTTCTACACCTCGTCATTAATGAAAGTGTTACGGATAACTGACGAAGAAATAATGTAGAGGCACTGTCACAGATGAAATAAGATAAGTTTTTGCTATGATTATCAGTCAATAAAATGCATTAATACTTTGTTCAGAAAAATATGTGCATAATCTAACAGACATGCAAAGGTCTGTTATGATTATTATAGTTGAATCAATCAATAAAGTATTTAACTGCATTAATAAAAACCAAATAAGTGCTTGTTGATTTCCGCATACCTCCAGGAACCTTTTGAATTGCATTAACTCCTTAAAAGACATTTCTTGTGTAGCATATGGATTGAAAAAGGAAATGAAACAACAAATTACTTGTCCGATCCAAAATTAATAATTCTCAAGTTTTGAAAAATTTCTTGTCATATTTAAAAATGTTTATTTCAGTTTTTAAGTTGAGTCCGTGGGCTATTGACTGAACAAATATTGTATGACGGTAAATAGAAAGTTCATAATATCGTACCTAATATCGTACCCACTATTATTGTTGCTAGGAAAAACCTCAACAAGGATTCTTGATATTCCCATATTTCTACCTTAATCTACCTTCTCTCTTTCTCTCTCTCTCTCTGTATATATATATATATATATATATATATATATATATATATATATATATATGTTAAATCTGAAATTTTTTGCGTCATTTATTTTGTTAAGTTTTTATATAACTTTTATTTTCCTTGCTGATCTTTCCTTATTTCTTTTATATGCACGAACATTTCTTTCATATGCACGTACGCAAACATCTATATGCCCCCTTCTAGTCTTTAGATGAAATTGCAGAAACAGGATTCAAAATTCAAATGCTTGATATCAAGATGGGAAAGTTGTAACAAAGGAGATTATTTATTGATTGGAGATCGGAAGCCTGTGATTTGCCGGAAAGTAAAAAACAAAATTATACTTTCAAATATAAAAATTGAGGCAAAAAGCTTTAAAATTGTCAAACCATCATTATCTGTTCAGCCTGGTATTTCAAGTAATAAATGGCGTTGCTGCATAATACAACATAATCTTTGGCGTTGCATAATCCTTCGATCGAAAAGCAAACATAAACAGTTAAGAATAGAGATTTTTGTTAAAAAATCTTTACTTTGGAAAAGATTTTTAAGACTTAAATTCTGATGCAAAACCTGCTTAGGAAAGTTTTGAAAAGGATGAATGATATCTGACCAATTTAGAGAACATAAATTTTGTATCCTCAGATAACAAGGGGAAGTTTTCTACCCTGAAGTCATTTTTAAGTCAAAAAGTGATCCACTGATGCCTCCTGTTACATTACAATATTTTTCTCCAGTTGTTTCGAAACTAAGAAAGTTGGAATATATATTTTTAAAAATAAATATTTTAGTGAACCTTTCACTTTAACCTAATGCAATAGTAATGAATAATTTATAAACTACTGTTATAGTAATATTTACAATCTTTAACATGTTTTATATACTTACTAGCTGAATACCCGTACTTCGCTAAGGAGTACATTCAAATTAAATACAACGGTCAGTGTATGCAATTAATGTCAAAAAAATATATTGATAATCAATACAACGATCAATGTATGGAATTGATGTAAAAAAAATATATATCTAAGAAAATTGTAACGGATATTTTTATAGACAAAATAATGTAGAAGAAAATATTCAACTTAAATACAACGGTTAATGTATGCAATTAATTTGCATGTTCAATATCCATAAAACATACTAATGAATTAAATTCCTTAAAAACTTTCATCTCAATTAGTCTAGTGGTAAAATTTTATCTTTTACCGTATTTTAATATTTATTCTGTCAAATTATTTCGTTTTTATGCACGTGACGCAAAATTGATTTAAAGTATCACAAAAAGAAAAGAAACCACGTGATCAGCATTTAATAAATTCATTTCTAAAATTTAATCTTTAAAAATTCACCAAAATTATGAAAATTAAGGTAAAGATTCGAAAAAGATATCATTTTAAAGGAATTTTGGTGATAAAAATCTCACGATAAAAATTTTATAATCCTCAGATTATTATTTCAAATGCAAACTTAAAAAAAGTTACAAAAACAGCTTAAAATTTTAATTTTAAAAAATCTAAGATGAATTTTTTTAAAATCTCTCTTAGTGCACCCTTACATAAGAAGAATCGCCATGCAAAATTTCAGCCTTTTAGGTCCAGCGGTTTGGTCTGTGCATTATCTGTCAGTCAGTTACGGAACAGTTTTATATATATATAGATTACATCTTTCATTATTACTTAGGCCTTATCAGATTTATATAATAATCCTCCTTCAGTGAAATACCTAAAGGTTCATGAACACAAGAGTGTAGCAACTGGTGGGAGTGCTTTAAGAAAACCTTTTAGCCGCACCCTTCTAATTTTAAGATGAGTAGAGGTTTAAGCCTTTTTATTGATATACTTAGGATCCTGCAATTGGGGTCTCGTGTTAAGTACCCTTTTACACTTGCACCCAGGGGCTCCTGGCTCCTTCGGCTGTCACCACGTTTAGCCTCGGAATGAAAAATTGTAAGCTAAAGCGTAGCACTGAAAGAGTGCTATGCTTGCCTGACAGTAATTAAAGGAACAAGGGACCTTCAGCCTCCTTCTTTAATTTTCAGTGTTTTACTCTATATGCAAAATTAGAATAATCTAAATATTTAAGTTGCTAAGCCGACATTTTGGGCGGTCCGTGTGAGAAAACTACTGCATCAATTTACTTCATTTTGGTCTTAAACGAAAGATGGTAATCTGTAGATTTGTCAAATTTGGCTTTTGTAACCGCAATTTCTATTAATTAGAGATAATTTAGAATTTAAAATTGATATCTGTGCATGCTCAGTGGTATGCTTAAATCTGTCTTTAGAAACTCACTGTTTCTGCGCATGCTCTGTGACATGTTTTAATGATAGTCTCTCTAGATCTCACTCTGCCATTTTTATTTTTATGATAATTATGTTTGTAAAATATAAGATTAAACCTCATGGAAATTGTTTATTTCAAGCTGTTTAATTAGAGATAATTTACAGTTAAAAAAATTGCTTTCTGCGCATGCTCAGGGACATTTTAAAATCTGACTTTAGATTCTCACTAATCACGAGGCTGCTTAAACAAATTAATTTGTTTCTGCAAATTATTATGATTTTTAACATTTGGCAATGATGTGTTGAGTATAATTCGTGTATTAGTACATTTATATACTATCTAGACGTCATGTTTTGACGGGTATCAACCAGTAAATATTAATTTTTGCTACATTGAAGACGCTTAAAATTCCTAAAGCTTCCATTGAAGACGCTTAAATTTTTTTGGAAGATTAAGACCTGTTTTTCAAGAAAATTCTTTCAAAATTTTCTTCCATTTTTCTTGCATTTTTTTGGGGCATTTTTCAAAATGCTTCATGCGCATTCAGTTTCTTCTGATTTCTTCCAAGTTTCTCAGGATTGTAAATTAAAGAGTTTGTCACACAACTGTGCATCATTCTTTGAAACAACACATATTTTTCAAATTTATAGACCAGGAAATAAAGTAAAAAACATGCAATAGCATTTAAAAATCATACAGTAGACATGCTGACTGGCAGACAAAAAATATATTTGTGGCCTTAGATTCTTACAAAAAATAACAATAATGCACAATTATGTTTATAATATATATGGTAAACTTATATTAAAAAATTGGCCAGGTTTTTAAATGAAATTGAATGCGCAAGAAGCATTTAAAAAAAATTGAAAACAGGCAATATTCTGGCAAAAAATCCTTATTTTGAATTCTTAGGGTGTTCAAAAAGAACATTAATTATTCTCATTCCGTGTATAGAGTTAAAAATTGAAAGTTTAAAAAGTCGAGGTTGAAGGTCACTTGCCGCCGTAAATGTTTCTTGATGTGATCCGTGGAATTACATTTGTTGTAAGACTACACTTTTCAGTACCGAAGTGTGTCATTAAAGATATAGACATACATGGATTCATACCAGTTTATTATTTTTTAGCAACTATAATTAGATGATGATGTTGTTGTGCGTAAGATTTGTAATGTTAGTCCAATACTTAAAGCGATGAATTTCAAACTTCAGAATTCAGCCGTTTTCATTGACATTTTTATGTATAACGACACTTAGAAAGAAAAAGAAACATTTTTATGTATAACGACACTTAGAGAGAAAAAGAAAAATAGTTACAAGATATTTTTGGTAGTCTATTAAGGACGCCGTTTGGCTTTGAAAACAGTGCTTAAAATGCCACCCTTGACAGCGCAGTTAACTTATCCTTTTCGCAGGTTGTCAAATTCTTAGTTTTATGTATATTCTTGAAACTAAGTACAATCTAATACACCCTTTAGAAGGAAAAAGGACAAGAGTTTTCTTTTAAAGTTTTTTCAAACGTGCCCAATATTACTAAGTGACGAATTTCAATAATATTTTCATGCTCTGGAGATAATCCAGAGCTTTGCACAAATTCACCCAGGGATGAAAATAATTCCAACATATTTTTTTATTTGAATCTTCCACAAACATAAATTTTAATGTGTGACCTTAATTTTATCTTTATCGTTAATACGGTCTCATTTAGATAACGAAAGTTATCAGCTATATACTTGACAATTTCTAGAACAAAGACAAATGAACCATTCTAAGACAAACTAGACCAGACTAAGACAAATAAGCCATAAGCCATTAAAATAAACCTTATCAGGGAAGCTTTTTCATCAATTAAATTTTTATCTTCCCTTTTTCTGCCTCAAAGTATGTAAAAAATAGTTAAACAAAAGCTTTCTGCTGTTACGATAATAAACCCTTCAGTAAATTCATTTTATATATTATAAAACATGCATTAGCATGTTCTATTTAGTCCAGATTAGCCAAGGTAAATACAACGATTATTAGTCATTTTACAAGACAAAAATATTAAATATATTCTTCCGTGCATTTCTTTAGATATCACTCTTATAAACTCTTTCCGTCTGTTAACTTAATGGTTATTTTAAACTCTTGATGCAGTTTGAACTTTTTTGCTTTTATTTGGGGAGGGGGCAAAATTTTCATTTTTACAATTTTTGAACATCTAGATACGTGTTGTATATTCTTCCCCATTTTGATTTTAAAGCTCTCGTCATCGTAATTTTTTAAAATATGTATGACACGTCTCAGAGTTATCTTTAAAGCCTCCAATCTTACAAATTTTGTATAATTAACTCCAGAACTTTATATACATATAATGCATTATATTCCTAAGATCACCTAAAATTCTTAATAGTGCTACCTTTAAAGCAATGTAATGAATTAGTAGTAAATATTTTCAATATCACAGTACAAAAATACTTTATTAAGCTCTTAAGCAATCCTAAATACTTTTGAAGATTTTAGATGTATTGTTGTCTTCCCTTTTTAAAACTTTAGGTCTGAAATGTCCACTTCCGTATGAACCTACTGACCTACCTTTTCGCATGAACGTGCGATTTTAAAAGAGGAGACTCATATAATAATAAAATAACACTTTATTAGGATAATGTTAGAGCATGACCGCCCTGATTCACATTATTACTACATCTGCCGTCTTTTTTTTTACATTTGCCGTGCTCACAGCGCCATCTCTTGGCGAGCAAATAGCTTTAAGAGTATTTAGAGTATCATTTATTGAAATACTTAGCAGCGCAAATATCGAAATATTTATCCTTTCTCAGAAAATAATTACTAATAAAAGTTCAGATAATGACTTTTTTATAAAAAATCTAATTAAGATTATAGTTACCTTATTTTTTATGCTATCTTTCATCAAATTGTAAGCATGTTTAGCTTGATGTCTTTCAAACTTGAAATAATTAAACATTTCTAAGGCTCAAAATTATTTAAAAGATTATTAATCAATAAAATATTGGAATTTTTACAATTAGTGTTGCCATTTTAACAGATTTATTCTTTCCCTAGAGAGTCTTGAAATGTTGGGAAACATTTTACTGCCTTTATTGAAACTAATTACTCTTATTCAGAAAATAGTTCATAATTTTCAAAAACGAAGTTTCATTCATTGTCTTCGATTTATTCCTTTTGAAACAAAGAAATGTACTAACAATTACTAAACATACATCTGGTTCGGTGGCCGTGGCGTCCTTATGGTACAGCGCGCTGTCTTTCGGTGCTGAGGGTGCTCGGATCGAATCCCGGCGAAGCGCCTCTAGAATGTCCCCGTTCGTGTCCTCCCTTCATAGGGGGTAATGCTGGTCCACTTATATGGTGCCCCCATAATAAAAGGGCCAGCAAAACTGCGGTGATTTATTGGCGAATGTATTCACGACAAATGTCTCCGTATTGGTTATATATATATATATATATATATATATATATATGTATATAACTGGTTCGTTATTCAATGACTTGCAAATATAATGTAACATATGGGAAACGTAAGTTACTTATAATATTTTAATTAGCTCCAACAATGAAAGCATTTGTATACCAACCACACATCTTCCCCTCTGAAGTGTCTCAAGGCGTAATTTAGATAAAGCGCAAACCCCCTATAATTAAAAGTAGCAAAAGTTTAGCCTTAAAAAGAAAAAATGCACTTAAACTGTGATGAATAAATCAAATAATGGTGTCAAGCATAGGAAAGTTTTTGCTTTCAATTGAAAAAAAAATTATATAATTATTTTATGTAAGTTTGAATGTTGGGTTTTAAAATTTTAATGAGGGAGTGAATAATTTGCAGTCCTTTGAGACGGCACAGTATCCTAATTTATGTATCCGATGTTCCAATTTATGTTCCAATGACTTTTAACATTTATTTTATGCCATATAATACTGCCTAAAATTTCTTAACTTGGCGTAAAGAATCGACATTTAAAATTTTTATCTTAATGTATGGAAGCTATAGCATTTACAAAATTAATTATAAAGCTAACGACCAAGAAATGACTAAGTACGCAGTTAGCTTTACAGCATCATATTTTAATGCATGCATTGCAATCAATCTTTTTACACTTTGTTATCTAGAAAGAAAACTTTTTCCTGAATACAGTCGATTTGCAGTGGGTGTTAGATGTATGTAGTAAAGTTAAAGGGGCAGAAATATCAGTTGAGGTTAAATAAAATTATAAGGAATATTAGATTAGTATGCAAGTCATCAAATAATGCTAAGATATTCATTAAATAATATATAATAGTCACATCTCCAAAATTTAATCAGAGAGCTAAGGTGAAAATGCAATCAAAATGGATGTGAAACAGTTTTTATCAGTGTAACTTGTAACTAAAAAAAATCGTGCCTTTAAGTATTACGTGAGTAAAAAATGAACTAGACCTTCGGAGAAAAGAAAATCCTCTCTTTTAATGAACTTCATCTGCATTCAAATGGGGTTTTTTAAGCTTAGAAAACATGTGTAATCGATCTAAAACGTTGAAACTTATCTTAATTATCTACTTAATATATTCTTCCAAACATAAAATTCACGTCGCATATGTCTCACATTCTAGTCTAAATAAGAATGAAAAAAAAACGCTTTAGCATGCATTCATGATCGTGCTCAGAATAACAATTCATTATAGTCTCATAACAGCAATTGATTTTAAAATTACTCTGGAGAAATATGACTTATTAAAGTAAATACTTTATATGTAGCGTACTATGGTTAGGACTTAAAATAATTTATCTCTTTGTAAATGTATGTACTTTGAGAAGTTCACTTCGAAGAAGCGAACAGATATATCTTGAAGTAGAGCTCATTGTATTGATGCCTTGCTTTCTTCGACTGTATCCTGCAGAATAAAGAACATTGAATTTATAATTGTAAGATGTATTTGAATTTTTTTCAGTTTCTATGTAATTAAAAACTATTGGATTACCGTGGCTATTTTATGTACATATGTTGGTGTTGCGTATGCCACTTAACCGACAGCAACATCAGATCAAGTCCCCAAGGATACAGAGGCTGTTCACACATTTTTAGACGATGTATATTGTATTCACAAAACTAAATTACATAAAATTCTTGTGTTTTAAATGTTCTATTTGACATCCCTTATTCTGAACTATCTTTCGACACCGCAATTTCCAGAATAATAATGCCTTTTGAAGTGTCAGAAGAGGTATTCTATCCCATTCCTCCTGAACAGCTTTCCAGAGTCCTGTAAGGGTTTTGGGACGACGTTTGGATAATGCAGATTTTAAAAGTCCGAAAGCACAAAAATCCATAGGTGATACATCGGGAGATTTAGTAGGGATATCAGTGAAGGGTATGGCCTTGATACCAGTTTTTTGTTCCATTTCTTTTAGGAAATTTACAGTGGATTTTGATGTGTGACTGCTAGCTTTGTCCTGATGGAGTCTCACAGATTGATGGCACTGTGGGTAAAGCGATGGTATTTCATTCAGAAAAATTGGCGATAAAATATGTTCCTGATAGTATTTGGAGTTAATCTTGACATTTTTTCCACTCTCTTTATTTTTAACTTGCCATTATAAGAAAAACCAGCAACAATCATGAATCCCTTAGAAAAATATTCTTTCGATTCTTTGAACCATGTACTGAAATTTTTTTCTCCCCTTTTATGATAATAAATGGCTCTTTTTTTGTTCAATCATTTAAATACACCCATGATTCATCTATCGTGACAATTGTTTTCCATTTTTCTTTGGATAAGTGTTTCTCATACAGAATTCCGCAGCGTGTCCTGCGTTCTGCGATATGATTTGGAGGAAGACGATGCACATTGCGTTTTTTTGCTTTCTTAAGATTTAAATCAACGTTTATCATTTTGTTTACAGTGGACACCGAGCATTTTAATGATTTTGCAACTGTCCTTTGACTAGGGGGATTTTCTTTTAACATTAAACAACGTACCTTTGCAATAGTCGAAGATGTCCGTTTTTTCCTTGGATACTTGTTTGGAATTTTTGTCCCACTTGAGGCTCCAATTTGACGTTTTTGTCCTTTCTTGTTGACGATATTACCTATCGACGCTTTAGATATCACAAAACCATGACTCTCACATCGTTTTTGGATAACGGAGTATGCATATTTCTCTTCGGAATGAGCATAAATGTAGCCTTCGAACCACTGCTTTGTTAAAAACGTCATTTTGAATAAAAACAAAACTTTCAAGCCGCAGACGATAATTTTGACTTTTAAAAACATAGTACGATTGCAATTATTTCTTTTGCAGCAAACTATTTTTTATAAAAATTTTTTATAAAATTTCCTATTTACTTGTTCCTCTTTAATTATTCAAAGCAAAATGGGGACGAATACAAACATAAAGACCTTGTGAAATAATATATTATTGACTCTTCTACGATTATTTGACTATGATAACTGAACAACAAAAATTAACTTTAATAAATTGCTGCTAATACCTCATAGAAACGAACATACGTTGAGTCAGTTCACTCATGGTTTTATTCTATACTTGGCATTAAATACTGTGTGTAAACTTGCTTGGGTATACTATGCTTTAACATGTCGAGAGCCTCTCGGAACATCGATTGGCAACAATGGACTTTCCGCTTAGGCCATTCTCATAATTTCGTTCCAGTAAGAAAGTTTATCTGCAAATGCTTCAGAAAATGCTGCCTAGTTTGTAAGAAAATACAGTTCATTAAATATCTTGTAAATTTAAAATTGTGAGTGATATCTTACAGCATAACATATTCTCCAATGTTTCTTTCCTTTTGGTTCAACTTTTTTTTTTTTTTTTTAATCTCTCTATTCTAAAAAAAGTAACTCCCGCTGCCGCTGTCAAAAGCTTGTCACGCTATCGCCTCCTAAACCGCTGGGGGTATGGGGTCGAGAGCGATACCAATGGATGCAGACAAACGGGGGGACCAAAGTAAGACATGTTTCATCTTCGTCGGACTTTAAGTTTTTTTATTTTATGTTTTGTGGGGAAAATTGACTTTTTCATCTTCAGATTACGATAACTCGCCAGAAAATGATCGTAGAATTTTGATATTTTTACAGTCTAAGACTACAGACTCTTTCAAACTAGACCTCATTTGTTTAAAAATATTTTAAAACAGACTAATATTTTCATCAAAAAATGAAACACAGTTTTTCAAGAAATATCGTCCCCTATGTGGATGTAATATCTATTCTCCTCGAGTTTTTATCTTACAAAGAAAATATTTACATCATCTGGAAGCTGAAAGATTTCTTATTCACATAAACCTCATTTCAAGTCTATATCTTAAATTTTCGATTTTTAATTTAATTTTAAAGCTAATAACTCCACAGTGATGAAACGCCCTTCGCATTAAGGGTGACAACAGTAAATGGATGGAAGCTGTTACATTGCCCGAGAGTCACCCCTATGTATCTCTCTATTAGCCATAACAGAGGAGTTAGTTTTGAGCTATAACAGAGCCTAACAGAGAGCTTTGAGCCATAACAGAGCCTAGGGGCGAAGCCCTTAGTATCTTCAATTTTCATTTATTCTAATGCCTCAAAAATTGTACTATACGATATTACCAGTATTTCACCTTTTTTCAATATCTAGTTTGAATATTTCAGCAGAAATGTTCTTAAGAAAATAAGTACCTGTCACTTAAATTACAACTTTTAAAACAAATAATACTTGAGGTCACCTATCGGTAGAAATGGAGCTCATGGGAGAAAAGGGCTGTGTTTTGTTCTTCTTTAGGATAGAAGTATTGTACTACTTAAAGTCGTAAGCATCATTTATATGCCATGGAGCGATCTATATATGCAAATTCATCGGCAAAGTTTTGTTTTTCTTAATACGGTTATTCGGTCAATATTTATCTGCAGACTGTGATAAAACATCTCATCCACGATAATAAAATTAAAATCCTTTTAAAGGAATAGAAGCATTTTAGGAATTCAATCATGAGCGATAGCTGCACAAATTGAATCATTTAATTTTCCAGAAGGGCATAGCAGTAGCGAACTTACGATAATTTTTTCCTATAATAAGTTAAAAACAACACATTTTCCACGAATCAAATTAAAAAATAAATATGTAAATACACGGGTGTATAGAAAATGATGCTATACCGTTTGTATATCGATGAGCATGTAAACGACACAAGATACAATATATTTTGTTAGTGATATCTAGTGAGACGGGAACTCAAAAAATGATTGTTCTTTACATCGTTTGGATAGCCCTGTAGCATATACTGTCAGCTCTGCAGGTCTATCTACTCTCGCCTCTCTTCAGTAGCATATACTACAATGCGTAAACAATTGGCCCTAATATTATAGGACCCATATTTGATACCTAGTCTTAGCTGACTGTGGTTATTCTGGCCCTAGATCGTTCGAAATAACGACAATTAAGTGCTAATCAAACCATAGGAAAATATGAATGATGGAAAATAATTTAACATCACTCAGAAAAATAGATAAATTAATAAATAAATAAAAATATAAAGGATAGACTAAAAATAATTGGTCTTCAAGAAAAGGGGATAATAAGTAAAGAATGGGCAATTTGAAAATGAATACTTCTTCAAATCACCAGGATAGCTCTGTTATTGGAAGATCCGATTTCAGTGCTTGATCCTGGTAATGCCGCCGACAGTTGAAAAAAACGATAATCGACAGTTAGAACAAATATTTGGAGTTGAAAAAAATTAAGCCTCATCGGTAAATAATATGTAAATATATGAATGAAATACACGAGCCAATATCCTGAGTCATTTATCTGTAAATAAAGGAATATGCCAGAAATAGAGTTCGATAAATGAGAATTCTTGCTTCAGTGCAACGATTCATTTGCTTGAATTCCCGAGGCCAGAACCCCTAGGTTCAATTGCAGATCCTGACAGTTGATCCTAACAATCTTTTAGATAGCTGTTTATATCGATTGTCTTACAACAGACTGCAACTGTAGGCAAGTTGTATCCCCTTGCATGTGTCTGATTCTTCGTTATGTCGGGGAATGATACCACAAACAGATGCATCGAACACAAATATGACTTGTATAAAATTCGTGTTTACGCGTAAAATATAATAGCAATCAAAAAGACTACGAGGCCGTTGAAAAATACATAGCCTATAATGATTGGTGTTAAAAATAACTTCCTCATATAAAATAATATTTAATTAAGGAAAACGCTAAAATAAATTTTTGGACTCATATGTTTAAAAACAAAACGAATCAAATATTTTCAGCTCACAATCAGAACTATAATAATACGACGTCCCAATTTCAAATTCTCAATCAACATTCCATAAGTCATATTTTGCTTCAAACTAAAGAACATATCTAATATTTAAGAATAATATAAACACATAAAAAATATAGAACCTGGGTAAGATAGAATTTTTTTCCGTCCCAGAACATTCATTTTATTAAAACAGATTAAACGCAATCAAACAAATTCAAAAAAATATTTCCATGACATGATTTTCTCTTTCATCGTCTGTGATTTTAATTATTTTTTGTGCTCATCCAAAATAGTAAGGATTTTTTATGCTTCATATAACATTTATTAAACCCAAATTAAGGTGGAGAAATGTTTGTTATTTTACGTTGTTCCTTTATTCTTTGCTTCTTTTTACCGTCGTCTATGAATTTTTTATTGTTGTTGGATAAACGAAAAGGATTTAATGTCACCTTCAAATTATCCTTGGAATTTTGCCGACAGGTAAGATTTATTTTTGGTTACATTAATTTTTCCTTACATCTTACTTTTATTACCTTAAATTCGTAATAAGAGAACCCTTTCGTAAGTTTCTTTTGTGAGATATATGACGGCATTTATGTACTTGATGCATGAAGGAGGATTTGCATGCATAGTTTTCATCGAAACTTCAAACATTCGAATCTAAATCCTCGATATGGACAAACGCAACATGCAGTGAGCACAACCAGAATTTTATTTTCTTTAGAATGTAATGCAAATTGGAAGAATTTACTTCAGCTTAGTCCGTTAAAATATCAGTGGTAAATTAAATTGATTACGATTAGAAAGAGATTTTTATCCCGTTAAATGTCGAAAAATGTGTACTTGAATCTCGATCTTTGATAATTATCAAAGATCCATGTTGTATCTCCAATCACAATTGCAGATACAACATGGAGTGCACATTTGAAGTATAAGGTGTCTTTTAGAATGGAATGATGAATATGTTGCCCTTTAGAATGGAATGATGAATATGAAGTCTTTTCGAAGTACAGGACAACTGAACAAAGCACATAACATTGGACAAGAACTTTATTAATTCTTTAATTTATTTATTCACTTTTCGGGAGGGAGGACGATTAAACGATTTTAATTTCTTTAGGATTTCTTATCCTTATAGAGTGGTACCTCGTTTTCACGGGTAAAAGTGACATTGTAGAGAGTAGAAAAAGATAATAAATGAGCCTGTGAATAGGTTAGAAGATAAAGCAAGCGGGAAAAATAAGGATCCATAGAAGAGCATAGAAAGGAGAATATTGAAAGGAGAATATTGATAAAAAAAGATCGTTACGGTATGAAAAGAAATATCATGAAGAAACGCCAGACGAGTAAGGCGAAACGAAGCAAGTATGGCATGAAAAGAGATGACAGATGGGAAACGGTGAAGAAGAAGAATAGGTCTGTAAGAAGGGAGGTGTTAGAGGCACAGGAGACAGATATAAAAGAGGCGGGATAAAGATTACATGCAGAGAGAGAGAGGGGTTTTGTTAGCCTAGGAAAGATGACTGAAGGTGCGTAGAGACAGCCATTCCCCGGCGAACGAAGGAGATAGGCCCGACGGATTGACCCAGCGACCGTGTACGTGAACCAGAATTGGGAGCCCTGCTAAGCGAAGAGTGATTTGACACGACGGATGACAAAGAGAGTCCCAAGAACTGGCAGCCAGCCGAACGAGTGAATACCTGCTCCCAGGGGACTTAACGAAGGACGTCCGCCAGCAGCTACTGATATAACCCCCACCTATGCTGTTACTGTGCGAAGTTCATCAGGATTCCTGACGCGTGCCCAGGTCTACGAATGCAGCGTCAATAAAATTACGTGTGACAGATGTTCATTGATCCTGTAAATCTGTGCATGCCTAGTTTGAACTCATCCAGTATATAGATAATTAATACCTCAGAGAAGTCCGCTTGTAGTTATTATAAAAATTAGAAGACTTAAAGTAAGGTTGTTAGGACAATAATTGTATCATGTATTATAATGTATTTATGTGTGTTAGTAATTTCAATAAATCTATCCATTTGCAATTTCAATCAGGTAATTAGATTATTTTATTCCTAAAAACACAACGCAATTAAAGAAGTAATCAGGTAGTATGGTAAATGATTTATATATATATTGGCTATACACCCCAAATTTAGCTACCTCGATAGTAATCAGTAAATGAATAAGATAAGCAATTTAGTTATGGCGGAACATTCTCCAAAACAATAACCACCCATTATACTCGTGCTAGTCGTTAATTACTTCTAGAAGGGACGACGACTACCGAGCGAATTTTTCTCATAAGGATTAATGTTAACTTAATTAAGTCGCTCCCAAAAACCAGAAATTTCCCATTCTATTGGGCAATTTATAAACCGATCGGTTTTTTTTTATTATTCATCATCTCTAAACTAGACAGATATGATTAAAACAATAAATAGATAAAATGTATCTTCACTCAGCCTGTACCGAAAAGAGTTTCTGGCCTAATGGATAGTGGTGAAGTAGAGGAGGAGAGGGGTTATTGCTTAGAAGGTCAGTCTCCTTCCAATAAAACATCAGGTTAATTATTTGTTTTTCGGGAGGGAGGACGATGCAAAGGGATTCTTCCGCTTTTCTGTCTGTTAACACCACTTATTCCTGTTGTAGACTTAGATTTAGGTAGTTTCATTACAAACCTATCACGAGAAACTTGCTTCGGTATACGTTTAAAAATGTTTCTGAAGTGAGACATTGATTGGTCATTAAACAAGTCCACATTTCGGCCTGATAGAGCTTTGCCAGGGTTATTCTTAAAGAGCAAAATTTTGTAATTCAAGCTATTTCGGGCTTTCTTTTCGTCCGGAGAGACAAGATTCGGGGATGCCGTCTTGTATCATACATGTTTTAGCATGTATGACGAGTACCGAGCAAACATCGAGTCTGGAAGCATATTTTTTCGCTCCGAAATGCGACTAGTACCGAGAAAACGTCGAGTAGCAAAGCAATTTCTTCGCGTCGAAATGCGACAAGTACCGAGAAAAAGTCGAGTACCGAAGCAATTTTTTCGCGTCGAAATAAGACGAGTACCGAGAAAAAGTCGAATACCGAAGCAATTTTTTCGCGTCAAATGCGACGTTTACCGAGAAAACGTCGAGTATCGAAGCATTTTTTTCGCGTCGAAATGCGACGAGTACCCAGAAAACGTCGAGTATCGAAGCAATTTTTTCGCATCGAAATGCGACGAGTACCGAGGCATGACTTTAGCTAGGAATATGAGCCCAGTTTCTATGACCTCTTATATTTTGGCACGAAAATTCACCTAATAAGGCGCTAGTGCCAACAGGAAGGGGGTTTATAGGTTCATGGAACATCTTCCATCTTTTGACCTGCAAGTTTGACTTGTAAACTGATTTCAAATAAAGTAATATTGCGTTAGCTTTAAACGAGAAAAATGACCATAATAAAGGGCATATCTAAAACTCCTGTTCATCATCGCATATTAGCTGATTTTAAGTCATAAAATAATGGCGACTTTCAAAAGCATTGGTATGGCGACTTTCAAAAGCATTGGTGTACTTGACTATGATTATTCTAATTATATTTATTATTACAGTAAAGCCTCGTTTATCCGGCCCTCGTTGATCCGGATCTCCGGATAATCCGGATCAGATTTATAGAAATTTTTTTATTTAATGTGCACATTAGATAATAATTTTTAAGTATGACAGCAAGAACGTAACTATAAGTACGCCAAATACTCGCTTTTTAGTTTGATTCAATGTATAGTTCCTGCATAGATTGTCCATTAAATTATGGTAAAAAAATGATTTTTGTTGAGTTTAAGAAAGCTTTACTACAGTGTCACAGGGCGTTGACGTGGACTGACTCAGAAAGTTATTTTATATTTTTTCATGCTTTGTAAACAATACTATGAAATTTTGTTGCAAAACTTAGTTTTTTATCGTAATAAACGGTAAGTCTGGTTAGTTAACGATTTTGTTTTGCTTATTACCCATAATACCCGGATATCCAGATTTTCGATTGTCCGGATTGCCTATGGTCACAGTTAGTCTGGATAAACAAGGTTTTACTGTATTTTTTTTTAAGTTCCCTGTTCTCAAAATTCACATGTAATTATATGGACTTATGTGTATATTTCGTATATATACGGACATTTTTGAACTTAAATTTTGCATTTTTATCTATAAAAGTACGAAAAAATAGTACAGGCCCCATGTATCTATTTTTGCAGTAAAATTAAAAACCATAACTGCGACTGATTTGAACGAGCTCCTGCTGAAATTAAAGAAAAAGGTAAAAGCAATAAATAAGACATGTTATTAAATGATAAATATAATTGAAAATGGGATAGATAATAAGACAAAGAAAGAAACAAGTTAAATTATTTTTCTGTTCTATTTATCTCGATTTTCAATTTCCTTCTTCGTTCAATCTATTTCTCTCATTCTGTTCAGTCATCTGTATATCTGTGAGGGCACGTTTTTAATCATGCAAAGGAATTATTTGTTTGAAGATGTGTATTTTTTTTTAATTTCCACTTAATTTTCTGTATCAAAAGAAAATCGGATCTCGTAATGAAATAGGCCTGGGGAATAGATTTTACAAATAAAGAGGAGTGATATTGTCATATTTGGAGTTTTAATGAATTTTAGTTCCGTTTCATTTGCATTGCTCGTTGTTCGCCGACTTAACAAGGTGATTGCACTTAGCTAGGTATTCTCAGATACCCTAATAAAAAGCTCCTTCAATATTTTATGAGAATCAGTTCTATCAGTTATGAAAAAGAGAAAACAAGCAAGTTTGATTAATTTTGCAAATTGTTCTGATTGTTTTTGTTTGTTTGAAATAGACATTAAAAAGAATAAAGTTAATGAGATTCGCTGAACTATCGGTCTTGCGTAAACGAACTACTGTTACAAGAACAGTCCTTCTCTCCAGCGTTTGATCTCGCGTTGTGTT
>OU015492.1:184563563-184619162 GCA_907164885.2 Dolomedes plantarius | reverse complement strand
AAAAAACATCAAAATAATTTAGCATTTTATAGTGTCATTTTTAAAATCATTTTATTATTTTCGACGTTTTAATTTTATTGGGGTTCCTCTATCTGTTTTTCGGTGAGGGGGAATTTGTGTTGATCAAAAACATGCAGACGTACATCAGGCCAAAACGGTGATGGTCGTGGTGTCTATTCTGTCCAAGCTTTTTTTTACCATTTCGTTCCGACATAATTGCATAAATATCATGGCAGAATGTGAGAGAAAAAGTGTGACAAAAGTTCAAACATTAAAACTTTAAACCTCGAAAATATAAGCATAAATAACAGGTTTATATTTCTTTTTTTCAACCTGATAAAGCTTTAAATAGGAGTTGAAATTCTGATCGTACAACAAACAAAACAATGAACTTCTAGAACTGGCTATTTAAAGTAAATATGGTTGATGTGAAATATTTGATATCCCTACTGTTATCACTAACAGTTACTGTAGTAATTTTATTCAAATATATTATAATGGGCTTTTATAGCCTGCGGTTTATACAGTTTTTAAAGCATTTAAAATGCTGACAATCCGTGCTATGCATTATCTTTTCTAAATTCTATAATTACACTGAAACAAAACATGATACGACCTTTTTATCTTGATTATAATGTGGACTTTCAGTCTGAATGTAAAAATAAGCAGTATAATTTAAAATATTTCCCGCTTAGATGAACGGAAAAATAAAGTTATGGCCTTCAAAACCCCAATAATGATATTTCCGTCAAACATAAACAATGAAAAATGAATTCATTAAATTAAAATATTTTTCTTGGTGGTTAATTCCTTAAGTCCGCTTCGTCAACTTTGTAATGTTTCTAGAGCACCTTTTGAGAACTAACGCATATCTGTAAAGTGAAATGGGGATTAAACAACTTTGAAAAACCTAATTTTTCTAACTAATACAACATTCAATGTATTGGTTAGACAAAACATTAAACTACAGGGTGGTCATAAAAAAAAACTTTGCCGGTATATGGACCTGTAGTGTCTGTTCCGTTCAACCGATCGAGATGAGATTTCAGATATAGTTATTTATAGGTATGAGCTCAGGATTCTGTGAACGGCAACCAAGTGGCGCTCACGGTTACGGTTACAGGTACAGAAACTCGAAATTTTCGAATGGCAACGCCCACTTTTCTTGTCGTAAAATGCTCAGTGCATGCGAAAACCCTAAAGAGCGTTGGAACGTTACGTGTATCACAAAAAACGGACGCGTTATGCACGCACACCAAAAACGGCCAACGGCCAACAAAACTGCGAACGGCCAACAAAAATATGATCGGGGCACAAGGAGGAAATTTGCATATGACAGGGGCAAGACATCAGTCACTGGTGAAAACACAGATCGGACAAAAGAAACTTTTTATTTGGATTAAACATTTTGCACGTGCGTGCCATCACAGGAAGTTCGCAGAGCTATTTTTGTGCGTGCATAACGTGTCCGTTTCGTGAGATACACGTACCGTTACAACGCTCTTTAGGGTTTTCGCATGCGCGGAGCATTTTACGACGGGAAAAAGTGGGCGTTGCCATTCGATAATTTCGAGTTTCTGTACCTATTACCGTAATCGTGAGCGCCGTAATGGTGAACAAATTATAATCCTAACATACACTGAAGTGCCACTGAATTAGGGATAGCAAAGCCTATGCAAATTGTGTAGCGCTGCGCATCATGTATGCACAAGTGAGGGCGCTGTGGTAACTGCATATATAGCGCGTACTGTGATTGTTCTGAATTAGTTGTTGGAATTGCCAGTATGGGTAAACTGCCTGATTTAGACGCCTTCGATCGCGGACAAATCGTAGGTGCGCGACGCATGGGCCATTCAATTTCAGAAATCGTCACACAGCTAGGATTTTCAAGGTCGACAGTGTCAAGAGTATACCAAGAATACATGGATGGTGGAAAAAAACTAGCGATTGGGCAAACTGCAAAGGACAATTAGCCTTGACAGTGCGTGGTGAGAGACGGCCCAGACGTTTTGTACGTAGCCAGCGAATCCAAACACTAGCTCAAATTAGCACCCAGTTTAATGACGGTACCAGTCGAACAGTCAGTAAACGGACTGTGCAACGCTCGCTTCACCGTATGGGTTTTGGGAGCCGTCGACCTACGAGAGTACCATTGCTATATACTCGCCATCGGGCTGCACGTCTTGCCTGGGCAAGAGAGCACAGAGACTGGAGTGTAGAGGACTGGAAACGAGTAGCATGGAGTGATGAGTCTCGATTCCGACTACTTAACGCCGACGGGAGGCTGAGAATATGGCGTCAGGCTCATGAAGCCATGGATCCTGCATGCCTGGCTAGAACTGTACAAGGGCATGGTGGCTCAATCATGGTCTGGGGTGTTTTTTCGTGGCACAGTTTGGGATCTTTGGTGCGTGTACCAACCTCCCTCAATGCAATTCGGTACGTAGAGTTAATGGGTGATCACCTCCATCCGTTTATGCTGTTCTGTTATCCGCATGGTAATGGAGTTTTCCAGCAAGACAACTGTACCTCTCACAAGTCTCGGTTGGCTACTAGCTGGTTGAATGAGAATTCCTCTGACTTCTCTATCATGAATTGGCCACCTAGAAGCCCAGACTTAAATCCTACTGAGCATCTTTGGGATTTTTCGGAACAAGGCGTGAAAGGCCATCACACAGCACCAAAGAACCTTACTGAATTATGGACAGCTTTAGCCAATATTTGGCAAGCCATTCCCGTGGAACGTTTCCAGAAACTTGTTGAATCTATGCCTCGTCGTGTGGCAGCCGTTATCAAGGCCAAATGAGGCCCCACTCGTTACTAGGTAGGTATCCCTAATTCAGTGGCACTTCAGTGTACAAACGTAACCTGCTGTAGTTTACTCTACACTTGAACAACGTAATCTGTCGACCACATATTTTAGGCTACGGATGGAATCGTCTGAGAACTGTTCCTCGGCGACTGTACTATTCTCGGATCCAACTTCTCCACTACGTAGCTCGTGCGAATTAGGTTCTCGGTCCTCCCCTCTGCAGTTGCATCTCGCACGTAAACTCGCACCTCGTTATAAAACTTGTAGCAACATCATCATTTCTAAATTTGCATGAATTTTGTTTCTCTTTCTCGCGAAAAGGTAAGAATGGTATGAGGCTTCCTCGAAAGGTCTGAGAGTGTACCAACAGAGAAGAGAAATTTAACAAGAATTGGTTTTAACTGCAAAATAAGGCAACTTTGAAAGTGTCATTAATGTCTAAAACAAATATTCCTCACAATTAGAAGCTTTTCAAGTAAAATTATGAAAAAACGCATAAAATTGCACTACAGCACTGTTTTAATTTCCAAGGGGTTTCATATCTATATACACTGGTGTAAGAAATAAAGAGAATTTGCAGACTTGGTCGATTATCTCTAGAACCGCTGTACCGATTTTAATGAAATTTGATATGTACATACATTGATACAATACAAACAAATAACCATTCAATAATTGTAATACACACGCATGATAGGGCGAAACACTCGTTGGAGTCGGAAGGTATGAAACAGCGGTTGCAGAATAAACAAAAAAATGGGTTAATTCTTGGTGTTATTTTGCAGCAATCGGTAAATTTCAAATTGTAACAGTAAAAATGAGTAACCACGAATGTTTAGATGATGGAATGAGGTGGCGAATTGTGGGGAGGCTAGAAGCAGGCCAATATCAAGTCCAAATTTGTAGACAGTTTAATTTAACGCCCAGCGTCGTGTGAAACTTATGGAAACAGTTCCAGGATATCGGATCCATCGAGAGAAAGCCTGGGCAAGGTCCTCCAAGAGCCATGACGGCCAGAGAAGATCGCCATTTGTCGATTATAGCAAGGCGCAACAGGAGTGCTACAGCTTCTCAGCTCTCTAGTGACTTGTATGTAGCCACAGGAACCCGTGTATCAAGGGTGACTGTTTCCAAAAGACTTCATGAGAGAGGGTTGTTTACAAGAAGACCTGCTGTTTGCGTCCCGCTCACTTCTACGAACAGGAGAATCCGTTTATCATGGTGCAGAGATGATAGATATTGGAGTATGGATCAATGGGCGACCGTTCTCTTCACTGATGACTCCCGGTTCAGCCTAAACACCGATTCTTGCCGTACGTTCATATGGAGAGAACCAGGGACCCGCTACCTACCCTCCAATGTCCGCGAAATCGACCATTATGGCGGAGGAGGTTTAATGGTCTGGGCAGGCATCATGTTGGATGGCCGCACACCTCTCCATGTCTTTGAAAGAGGCTCTGTGACTGGTGTGAGGTATAGGGATGAGGTCTTGGAGACCTATGTTCGCCTTTTCAGAGGTGCAGTTGGCCCTGAGTTCATTTTAATGGACGATAACGTGAGGCCACATAGAGCTGTTCTGGTTGACGAATTTCTAGAAAGTGAGGATATTCGCCGGATGAATTGTCCATCCAGATCTCCAGACCTTAACCCTATATAGCATGTCTGGGACGCTATGGGGAAGGCAATTGCAACTCGCAACCCCCCTCCGAGAACCATCCAGGGAATGAAAACAGCGTTGCTGAACGAGTGGGACCAATTGCCACAGGAAATGATAAACTGCCTTATTTCAAGTATGAAATCACGCTGCGAGACCTGTATATCTGTAAGAGGGGACCATACCACCTATTATCCCATCTATTAACCCATTTTTTTTTGTTTATTCTGCAACCGCTGTTTCATACCTTCCGACTCCAACGAGTGTTACGCACGATCATGCGTGTGTATTACAATTATTGAATGGTTATTTGTTTTGTATTGTATCAGTGTATGTACATATCAAATTTTATTAAAATCGGTACAGTAGCTCTAGAGATAATCGACCAAGTCTGCAAATTCTCTTAATTTCTTAAAACCAGTGTATATAAAACAGTTCCGTAACTGACTGATTGACTGACTGACATACAACGCAAAGACAAAATCGCTGGATGTAAAGGGCTGGAATTTTGCATGGCGATTCTTCTTATAGTGTAGAGGTGCACTAAGAAAGATTTTTGATAAATTATTCTAAGATTTTTTTTAATTTAAATTTTTAAGCTGTTTTAGTAACTTTTTTTAAGTCTGCATTTAAAATAATAATTTGTTGGTTATAAAATTTATATCACAAGAAAGATCGTACAAATTCCTTTAAAACGAAATATTTTTCGAATCTTTATCTCCGTTTTCTGATTTTTGGTGAATTTTTAAAGATTAATTTTTAGATTTTAATTTATTAAATGCTGATCACGTGATTTCTTTTTCTGGTACTTTAAATAAATATATCGTCACGTGCGTACAACGAAATAGACAAAAAAAAAATTTTTCTTGCTAATGCGGCAGACGATTGGACATTATCCAAAAAAATATTAAAATACAGTAAAATATATGTTTCTCAAACTGTACTATATTAAATGTACTATATTCTTTAAAATGTTCTATTAGATTTAATTTAAATATTTTCTTCTACATTATTTTATCTATAAAAATATCCGTTACGATTTTTTATAAATATATTTTTTTGCTTTTTTTACATCAATTGCATACATTGATCGTTGTATTTATTATAAATATTTTTTGGGATATTAATTGCATACATTGACCGTTGAATTTAATTTGAATATACTCCGTAGAGAAGTTCGGGTTTTCAGCTAGTATATATTTATATATATGTATTTGATATTCAAGTGGATGAGAATTTACAATGCAGATACCGAAAAGGTTTCAGATAAGAATTTTTAGAATATTCTAGTCTCTTCCTGAAATGTTTCTCCGATCTATATATGAAAAAAAACCTCCGAATCTTTCAGCTGATTTTATTTCCTCATTGTAAAATGTAGCGGAGCCTTTTTTTTTATTGCTCTATAACTTTCCAATCTGACGGTAAAAATACCCATTCAAAATTTTTATTTTCTAAGTTTTCTGTTTTACATTCTCAAATCACTGCAAATAAAATCTCTATTCGCAAGTTCGGTACAATTCTCTGAACCCTTCATTAGTGGATTTTACTCCCTATCATAAACTGATATTCTATCTCTTATTAATAAAAGAAAGTCTGTGATGTATGAAAATTGCAACGATGTGAAATGTGATACAGGCTATTTGTTTTGGATCAAATTTTTTACCTCCGATAGTTTCATCTCCGGTGAAAACAGTCCTGTTTAAAACAATTACGCGCTGTAAAGGATGGAAAGCAATTTTCATGTACCGAGCACTAAATATAAATGCTTTTAGGAAGTATAACATTATTCGAATAAAAATGAATGACAGATTTTCCCTCTGGAGGTGCTCAATTATATTGATAGTGAAAGACTCATAAAATGTGAGGGATATATGGAGGGTTCAGAGTTAAAGTGAACCAAGTCTTTTTTGAGTTATTTCGTACCAACACTGCCATTGTGAGACTTTCGCATAGTGTGAAACAGACTCGATCCTAATTTTGAAAAATCCAGTACAGATGTGGCGAGTGTAAGTATGATCGACAGGATCATTAACACCTCAATGGAACTTTTTAAAATGACCATAGCTAAGTGACACATCATTTAGAATAGTTAAGCAAAAGACCATTAGCGCAGGAAGTTAGACGAGGTAAGAATGGGGGAGCCTAGCTGACGCGCCGACAAAAGACTGTGAATACTTAACCGCAGAAAAAGGTTCTGCTGACAAAAGATGAAAGAGGTGACTCTCGGGAAGCGTGAAGAATACTACACGGGGTGCGGTAGAACGTACGACTTTTCGAAAAAGAAATAATTACAAGATAAAAAGAACTTTTTATATACCATGTTTTTAAATTTTCTGTTGAATCATATAAACTTGACAATTCTATGGATTAATAAATACTTTTTTTAAAAAATTTTCCATGAATTATCCCATCAACTTGAAAGAAAATGAAGTTAATTGGAAGTTAACTTGCATTTAACTTTTCGTTCCCGTTCCGGCCCATAGATGGCTCCACTAGTCTACAAAACAAAATTAACTGAAGATAACTGAAAATTAATTTAATTCTGCTTAAAGATGACTAAAAGTATTAAAAAAATGCATTGTCATCGTGTTCTGAGCTATTCTAAAAGTTTCAAATGTCTATCTATTCGGGAAGTTAGTTAAAAATTGATTACAAGATTTGTACTTGACAAACACACAAACACACAAACAAGAAAGCAAGTTAATAAAAACATGGTAAAAAATGAACAAGATAGCATGATAGGGACAATATTATAGACTGGACTTTGATGAGGTATTGACGTACTGAGAGAGAGCGGGAAATCTATGAGACTTGAGGTCTCTATTGAACTGTATTTATGAACCCTGCACTCGCTAATCCATGTTACGAGAGTTCTACGGAACAACTTACTGTATATTATGATTACTGTGTATAGCTTATATTAGACTAATGCAAATACGAGCCATTTATCCGTTTCTTCGTTAATACTACGAGTCACTTATACATTGAGTCACGACGATCCGGTTTACAGCCATGATACAGTAAAAATGCGATAGAGAACCAAGTCCGTAGTATAAATTTTACGCTATTGAACCAGAAAAAAAAACGTTAGTTGATACAATTGCTCATATTAGAGATCAGTTTTCTCAGAACCAACTCTCATGGACTTCGTTCACTTTAACTCTGAACACATCTTATAGTCAAAAACTTTTAAGATATGCTGTATCATGGTATATCCGTAGGTGATAGTTAGAATATACAAATAGTTGGCTTTTTTATGCCCAAGATGCATCAAGGATTTCTATACAAACTATAATATATTCTTCTAGACTAATATATTATTTTATATACTTTACTGTGAAAAATTTTAATGTTATTGGGAAATCCAAAAAAAATACGCAAATAGAAAGAGCATTTTAATTATAAAAAACTACATTTCAGCTTCGAAGATTGACCCTTATTATCTTTATTAAGTACCCTAATAATCCTCTTAGCAAACCTAATTAGTGCTTTTTTCCAAATAAGGCTCCTTTTTTTCAAAATTATTTCTTATTATCTCGACTACTGACGTTTTTTTTTATCATTTTAAATATATAATTGAGTCTGTGGGAGGTATCATGATACGATTATGGGAAAGAACATAAGAAAAAGGGAAACTGTAAGTGTTTCATAATTTCTTCTGTTTGTGCCTCGATGTTTTTTGCCTTTTTGCTTCCTTTCCCCTCACATTTTTTTTAGCTTTTGAGAAATTTTGTTCTATTTGCTTTCTCATTTGATGAAAGAGAAGATTGAAATTTGCTTTGTACGATGGTGATTAACAATGCATATTTTGTTTTCCTTAGCCCGAGCGTGGTTGAACAACTAATTTCTTTTTTCTGTTATAATACTAGTAATATATTTTTAAAGGTAAAATTCGTTTAAAGGCTTTTGTTCGTATAGAATTTTTTTTAACTGTATAGGGATTATTGTTTAATATATTTATCATAATTATGATACTTAGTTTAATTGAATATTCAGTTTTGTCTTTGTAAAATGTGAAGCTAATATATATATATATATATATATATATATATATATATATATATATATATATATATAGGTCAAAGGGGGGAATGTCGGGAAGTTGCACAAATGACAATAAGAGACGGGAAAGTGAGAACGGTCAGTCGGGTCGATTAGTCACGTTCTTGGAGCGTGACTAATGTCTCGTGAGGGGGCTAAGGGAGGCTGATTCGCTTCTGTTTAACTCCCGATTGAGACATCTTCCACTGGCACCGTTCTCGCCGAGCAAGGCCTGCCCATATCATGTCTGCTGGTATAGAAGGACCAGCTTTCGTGAACCTGTCTGTGCACTTGCTCGAAAGATTGACGGTTCGATATTTCTCTGTTGGGAAATCGTTCCTTGAACAACGTTTGGGCAGCTCTCCCATTTCCGTTCGCAGCTCCATAAGTCAGATGGATATCTGCTTGTTTAGCATTCGCGAAACGCTGCATGCTGCTGTATGAAATCACAGCGAAGAATGACAGCTTCTTTCATTGCCGACTTTTTTCGACTGTCCTACACAGCCTCCTTTACCACCTTCACGCGGCGTTTCCGGACACGCATTGTACTGCGAATCCTTTTATATTCGTCCCCTCTAACCCCCTTTAAATTTTGGCCAGACAATTTCCAATAACCATATATATATATATATATATATATATATATATATATATATATATATATATATATATATATATATATATATATATATATATATATATGTATGTATGTATGTATGTATGTATGTATGTATGTATGTATGTATGTATGTATGTATGTATGTATGTATGTATGTATGTATGTATGTATATATATATATATATATATATATATATATAATTGACCATTTTTATGTCAAATAACTTAATGCATCATAACATAAAAGTTAAAAATTATAACAAATCCCTAGTTATGAAGCTTAATTTTTAATATCAAGTATCCATTTTCATTTTTACGTATCAAGAAAGACAAATCTTAGAATCAATGTATGAATCCAGAGCGTAATTTCTTCTTAGAACTAACAACAGTTTTTCCTCTCATCTTGAAGAGTATTTAATATAAAATCTTTGGCCTCTTACATTTTCCCGGATGATTCGAACTTTCATTTCCTGCACCAATGAGTAATGATTACATTCAGAGCTAATCAACACGAATTTCGAGACACACTGATTGACAATCAACATATAATTACCGACTCTCTCGTATTTCAGTAATTTATTCTGTCTGTATACCATAAATTCCAGTGGTGTGATTTATTCATTCATAAAATAATTAATTATTCTGATTAGTTGTATACAACTTATCAGAATAATTCATTACCTTATGAATGCATGTCTAAAAAAGTAACACGTACTAAAAATGCACTTTCTGCAAACTGATATTTTTCGAGGATGTCTTCAATAATGTTCAGATGAAAATGGCGAACAGAAATTGATTCCTTATCATTACATAAAGTGACATATGTAAAGAGACATTTTTCGTTTCTTTCCTGTCAGTCTCACCAGAAGAAATATATTATGAATATAGAGATCAGAAACATGCATTTCTGTTCCGTTATATATAATAAGTGTTCAGACAAATAATTTAAATACCATAGTCATACTCGTATGTTTATAAAAGTTTGTAAATAGAAGCTATATGTACCACTGAGAAAAAAAAAATAACTGTCATTTGAAAATTTCATAACGTACAATCCATAAATATCTGGAACAAATTTAACTAAATCGGTCCTTTTATATAAATATATTAAAATTTTGACTGACAGTAAATTCCACATTAAATTTAATTTTCAAAATTATATTGAATGGCAGGTAAATTCCTTCGTTTCATTTGAAATTTAGCTAATGTATGATAGATGTCAACATGGATCTTATATCGAAATATCTTTGCATGACAAAAAGAACTCTTGTATGTATAAGACATTCTCCGATTTCTCTCGCTCCTTAATAAAGACGTTTTCTGTTTGTTGAATAAAACAGATATGACAAAATTGTTTTTGGAACATGGTGCAAATATAAGTTTGTATATGTATGTGCGTTTGAGTGCGTGTGCCCTGTGATATATACACACACACACACACATATATATATATATATGTGTGTTTGTGTGTGTGTGTGTGTGTGTGTGTGTGTGTGTATGATAATATTATTAATAACCTTTAATCGCCCTTTCTGAAACTTCCTTTCTCATCTGGTAACCTTTCCGACTCTTTGGCGAGATGCTTAGCATTTCCATACTACGCCGATACGCCTGTTCGACCAACCTGCTTCTCTGAGTCCCACTATACGCCCCCTCTCAAAGTCCGACAATTGTTCGTACTGTCACCGGTTACGTCTCAGAGGCATCTCTAGTCACAATACCGTCCTTCCAAGTCGACAGATTTGTTTGAATAACCCTTTGACACGAGCAATCATGCTTTTAAACTCTCCCAGATGCCCATCTCATATACGCATAGCGATTCTACCCTTGTTTCATTCGCGTCGAAATTTTAATCATTTGCATATCTCTTACCAGACTACATTCCAGCCACGTTTCGTGATAGTAGCTCGCTTTCTTCTGAGTGTATATATTTTTTTGTGACAGAGTGGGTATATATATATACATATACACTGAATTAGGGATACCTACCTAGTAACGAGTTGGGCCTCCTCTGGCCTTGATAACGGCTGCCACACGACGAGGCATAGATTCAACAAGTTTGTGGAAACGTTCCACGGGAATGGCTTGCCAAATATTGGCTAAAGCTGTCCATAATTCAGTAAGGTTCTTTGGTGATGTGTGATGGCCTTTCACGCCTTGTTCCAAAACATCCCAAAGATGCTCAATAGGATTTAAGTCTGGGCTTCTAGGTGGCCAATTCATTACAGAGAAGTCAGAGGAATGCTCACCCAACCAGCCAGTACCCAACCGGGACTTGTGAGAGGTACAGTTGTCTTGCTGGAAAACTCCATTACCGTGCGGATAACAGAACAGCATAAACAGATGGCGATGATCACCCAGCAACTCTACGTACCGAATTGCATTGAGGGAGGTTGGTACACGCACCAAAGATCCCAAACTGTGCCACGAAAAAAAACCCCAGACCATGATTGAGCCACCATGCCCTTGTACAGTTCCAGCCAGGCATGCAGGATCCATGGCTTCATGAGCCTTATTCTCAGCCTCCCGTCTGCGTTAAGAAGTCGGAATCGAGACTCATCACTCCATGCTACTCGTTTCCAGTCCTCTACACTCCAGTCTCTATGCTCTCTTGGCCAGGCAAGACGTGCAGCCCGATGGCGAGTATAGAGCAATGGTACTCTCGTAGGTCGACGGCTCCCGAAACCCATACGGTGAAGCGAGCGTTGCACAGTCCGTTTACTGACTGTACGACTGGCACCGTCATTAAACTGGGTGGTAATTTGAGCTAATGTTTGGCTTCGCTGGCTACGTACAATACGCATGAGCCGTCTCTCACCACGCACTGTCAAGGCTAATTGTCCTTTGCAGTTTGCCCGATCGCTAGTTTTTTTTCCACCATCCATGTATTCTTGGTATACTCTTGACACTGTCGACCATGAAAATCCAAGCTGTCTGACGATTTAGAAAATTGAATGACCCATGCGTCGTGCACCTACGATTTGTCCGCGATCGAAGGCATCTAAATCAGGCAGTCTACTCATACTGGCAATTCCAACAACTAATTCAGAACAACCACAGTACGCGCTATATATGCAGTTACCACAGTGCCCTCACTTGCACATACATGATGCGCAGTGCTACACAATTTGCATAGGCTTTGCTATCCCTAATTCAGTGTAGATATATATATATATATATATATATATATATATATATATATATATAGATAGATAGATAGATAAATAAGAAAACCCAAATGAAATTCATTTCAGTTGCTATTGCATTGTACAATTTTGAAATAGAAGAACCAAGTTTCATTCAACTTACACTATAAATATTTCGCTTAATTTAATCTGAAAAACCATTAATTTGTTATTCATTCTTAAATTAAACTTAATTAAATACTTTGGTAGATGAAATACCTTTTGATATAACAACAACATGCTGTTTCTTAAAATCAACCTTAAAAAATTATAAATGGCAACTATTTTCGAAAAATTAAATTTGGTTCTTCATGAGGCGGGGAAGCATCAGGTGCTATTGTCTCTATCTGAAATCCACTAATCCGTAGAGGCAATCATACCAAGTAATCATCAGAAGAACTATACTGATTAGAAGCTTTATCGATGAAAACGATGAAATATTTTGCTATTCTAAAAATTTTTTAATATCGATTTTAAGAAGCCTGTATTTTTCTTGTTTCTTATTTCTCAAGTTTCACGTAAGTAATATCTTTTGACTTATTAGAAAATAAGACTTCAAATACCGGAAACATAATTCTTACAAAGAGCATCATAAGTTTTTTTCTCATTTTTGCCTTTACTTGGAGTATTTCCAGATTCCTGCATTGCTTTTAAAAGACTTATTTTGTGCTACCACAGTTAACAGAAAATAAAAGAATGCTTTTATAGCGGTGAATCTGAAAATAATTAAAACGTATATTTTAAATTTCCTTTCGTCTATTAAATTAGTGATTTTGCTTCGGGGTTACTTTTTTAGTTAAAATAAATAAAGAGATTTAATAACTTGAGCACCAAAAAATATAAACCTAAGATTTTATATACCTAAGATTCTATATACCCAATTCTATAAACCTAAGATTCTAAAAATGTTTTTTTCTCATTGAACTCGGCAAAAAGTAGTAATGTTGGTTGAAGATTGCTGTACCTCTGTTATCAATAGAAATTATACAAAAAAAGTTTATTTTCAATTTGGATGGGCCTTAATTTAAAGTATCTTAAGGATATATATTTCTGTAGATCACCATGATAGTTGGTTTAGTTTTGAATGTTGGGAATTTTCTTTTGGCTGGAGAAGGAATCCTTTTTCCATAGAAAAACTAGTTAATGTATTATTAAGCTTTAACCTTCAACTATCTAAAATAATAAAAATAGAGTATATTTTATATATATATATATATGTGTGTGTGTGTGTGTGTGTGTGTGTATATATGTATGTATTTATATATATATATATATATATATATGTGTGTGTGTGTGTGTGTATATATATATGTATGTATTTATATATATATATATATATACAATATATATATATATGTATGTATGTATATATAAATTATTTACACATCAGGGTGTTCAAACCTCATTCAGGTCAAATGAAATCCGTGTGCCCAAACAACTAGGCCAGCAACTTGCCAACAGCAATTCGGTTATTATGTTTAATGTTATGTGAATTCAACAAGAATTATTTTTCTGAACAATAAATCAATCACATGAACCTTTTTGCTGGGTAAAATTATTTTAAGTTCATTAGTGAGGAGTTTCCCTGCTTTGTGAAGAAGTGATATTTTTCTAATATTTCCTTATAAAATTAAATATACCTACTCTTATCAAAATAAGAATTATATAAATATTGAGTGTGTGTGTGTGTCTGTTTTTAACTTCTCAGTGAAAAATTACCTCTCACGTCATGCAGTTTCCGAATCAGTAAGGAGTATCATCTTTTTTTTATACACGTTACGCTAACATTCAGTATTTCAACATGCTACCGCGTTATCTAAACGTAAAATATCACTCGCAACGAGAAGAAGAAATTATTTTGAGGGTTGAAGCGAAAGTTTTATCTCTTCTTGAATTCCGAATATACAACATGTGGTTATTTGCGAAGCCTTAAATCACATTTAAGATGAAATGGAAAAGTTATGTTATGGTTGGCAGAATATACCTTATCCTTGCGACTCACGGAAATACTTCACTCCGCTGTTTTATTTATCCCGCATACCGTCCTTCAATCGAATAACAGATTTTAAAGAAAAGGACACATGCGTATTTTAAAATATATGAAAGGTTTTAAACGGAAGTTTTCCTGAAGGAGTAATGCACATTTCATACTGCAGATATGCCGAAGAATTTGGTTAACCTTTAACTTACGGGGCCCATTTTCCCGATTCCTCTTTAGAACGAACATTAAAGGAGTTTTATATATATATATATACATATATATATATATATATATATATATATATATATATATATATATATAGATATATATATATATATATATATATATATATATATATATATATATATATATATATATATATATATATATATATATATATACACTCCTCAAAACAATTAGGGGAGCAGATGGTTTTAACGGAATTACGCAAAAACTTACACCGATAAGTAACATAAAATTAATCATCCATAATTTAAAGCCTAGCAGGAAACAGAAGAAGAAAACTTCATATGCAAATCAAAGTTCATGACGCCAAAACCCAGAAAAAGATCATAAGGTCGGAAATCGGGATGTTGCTGAAACGTCTGTTTCACTGCTTTAACAGTGAAATTCGATTGCTCAGTTATACTTTTTGTAAAAAGGTGACTTGAAAATGTCTCAATAACGTGATTTACCGGAATCCATGGCATGGCGTATTATAGGCAGACTTGAATCCGGGCAAACGCAACGTAGTATCGCGGACGCTGTTGGAGTAGCCAGAAGTGTCGTTGCAAGGCTGTGGAATCGATTCCAAAAAACAGGGAATGTTAGACGTCGACCAGGGCAAGGTTGGTCACGCGCCACTACAGCAACTGATGACCGGTATATACTGTTAACAGCTCGTCGAAACAGAACAGACAATGCTACTCAGCTGCAATGACAGTTGCTCTTTGCTACAGGACGAAGGGTGTCCAGCCAAACAGTACGTAATAGGCTTCATCAGGGAGTTTTCTATGCACGTAGGCCAATGGTCTGCATTCCGTTGACCTCACGCCACCGTGCGGTCCGTAGAAGATGGGCTGCTGAACATCGAGATTGGGAGCAACATGATTGGAGCCAAGTGCTGTTTACAGACGAGTCCCGATTCAGTCTGGAGTGTGACACCCGACATGTTTTGGTATGGAGGGAAAGGGGCACTCGAAATAACCCCACATTCGTTCGTGAAAGGTCACAATACAGACGAGCTGGTTTTATGGTATGGGGTGGAATCAGCATAGGTGGACGTACGGACCTGCATATCATTCGGAATGGTAATTTGACGGCCCGAAGGAATGCAGACGAGATACTGAGACCTCATGTCATACCTTATGCTGCAGCCATTGGAGATTCCTTTGTTTTGCAGCATGATAATGCCAGACCGCATACGGCTCGTCTTGGGGAGAACATGCTTGAAACTGAAACAATACAGTGTATGGAATGGCCAGCGTGCTCTCCTGACCTGAATCCAATCGAGCATGTTTGGGACATGCTCGGACGACGCATTGCTGCGAGACCAAGGCCTCCTTTTACTCTCCGAGACTTGGAGATTGCATTTCTTGAGGAGTGGAACAGTATTCCCCAAAGTCTTATCGATAATATCATCGCATCCATGGAAAACAGGTGTGCAGCAGTCTTAGCTGTTCGAGGAGACCACACGCCATATTAAAAATCTTACATCATTTCTAAATAATACTTATTTTTATCGTTTACATGTAACCAAATTGTTGCCCTAAATCATCTTTTCATGTTTTTTCCATATTTTCAAAGAATTAAAGCTTAAATACAAATTTTTTTACGTCTTTTTTTCTGTATTGCGCATTGATACGCGTGCAATTTTTTTGAGAAGTGTATATATATAGATAGATATAAATATATAAATAAAAAAAAATATATATATATATATATATATATATTCCTTCTTGGGATGCATGCTATTCCATCCCGTAAGGAAAAGGTTAAGAAAAGTTTTACGGTGTATAAGATGTTCTATATTGGATTTTTTAGCAGGAAATATAATCAGTATATAAAATAACGAATGCGTGATACAGGTAATGGTATGCATATTAAATCAAAAGCTATAAGAGATTTCCTATTTTAACGCATTCCAAGTAAGTAAGAAATAACGCTATTTATATAAACGTCACCAGATAAAAAAATAAATCTTGAATTAATCTCCTGAGCTCAGAAACAAATCACTTGAACTAAAGATTGATTAATGAGCTTATATACTTCATCAGGCTGTAATTTAATTACTGATTTAACGATCAACACATAATCTTCACGAAATTGGTTAACTTTCATTCTACCGATTTCCTCTCCGACAAATGCAAATGTCTCCAAATTAATATGTTTAATGAATAAAGAATTGTTGTCGTTAAACAATTCAAACATGATTATCTGGGTATTTCACTGGAGCATTTATCTTTTTCAAAGTTTTATTGCTTACATTAATGTTTTGATTTATTATTTGATCTCTTTCGAAAAACAAAAATCTTTCATCGTTATAACGTTAAATTCACTTTTGTATTTTCTAAAAATACACTTGTTATCAAAAATTAAGGAAAAGTCACAAAAATAACAACTTCTCAAAAAGTTGCGCGTAGAATTTAATGACACTTATGCACATTACACAACACATACGTAGGCATAACATAGCATAAAAAGAAATCGCCAGACAATTATGGTGTTATAGAAACTAGCATATGTATACAATGAACAAATCGGATGTGTCAGATTGGTTTAGGAAAAGTACCTTTAATATGGCGTATGATCCCCCCGAGAAGCAATACAGCACATTCAGCGATATGTGATGCTGTCAATTATGCGGTCTATGAGTTCGATAGGAAGTGAGAGCCATTGCTCTTGCAAAGCAGTTGAAAGCGTAGCTAGGGTCCTAGGAGGAAGATTGAGAGCAGCTATACATTGTCCAAAAGCGTCCCAAACATGCTCGATGGGATTCGGGTCCGGTGATCGAGCTGGCCACTCCATGTGCCGAATTGTTTCCTGCTCAAGATAAGCATCCACGATGCGAGCACTGTGCGGTCTCGCGTTATCGTCCTGTAGCACGAAAGCATCACCTATTGCCCCGGCATAAGGGCGCACATATGGATCAAGGATGTCATCTCTATAGGTGTGAGCATTCACATTTCTACGGGGAAAGACATGGAGGTCTGTGCGTCCACCCAAAGAGATACCACCCCAAACACAGACACTGCCTGATCCGTATGCATCTCTTTCACGGATGTGTGACACATGAAAAGGAGCTCCAGGTTCTCTCCAAAATTCGCCTACTATCGCTTTGGAGGCTAAACCTGGACTCATCCGTAAAGACGTGCCCACTGCAAACGTTCTCGCCTATGGCGTGACGTGAGCGGGACGCAAATGGCTGGTCGCCTCGCAAAAAGACCGCCTTCGTGAAGCCTTCTACGCATGGTTTACGTTGATACCAACCTTCTGGAACTTGCAGCGAAGGAGGATCTGAGTCAGACGGAGTCGCGGTTCTATTCCTTTGTGCGCGTAATGACAAATATCGATCATCGACACTCGTCGTAGCGTATGGCCGTCCTTGGCTGAACCTCCTGGATGCCGAATCCGTGGTTAGAAATTGTTGCCAAAGTATATGAACCACAGACGGACTCACATTTAGCCGTTTGGCCACTTCTGTCTGACTGTGTCCTGTCTCTAGTCTCCCAATAGCTCGCCATCGCAGTCAAATGGTGCCTGGAGGTCATTGTTACAATTTGGCTATGCCAGATGTCTAATCTCAGCCTCGCAGGTACAATTGCCGCCTTGCTCTGAGACATGCACTTTTATGCTCCTCGTAAGTGACGTATTCCGACTGCAGCGCCAATATTTTGTATAATGTAGTATTGTTCAGCACCTTTTACTTAACAACATATTCAAATTTTAAACAGATTGGTCTAATTTTGAACGTGTTATCACTCTTTTTGTGATTTTTCTTAATTTTTGATAACTAGTGTAGTTGAAAAAGCTTGTAAGGGATTAAACAGTATATTGATTAAGTTTAGGTTTTAAATAAATTTATTTCTAGCTTTGAAGTAAGATAATACCACAGCTTATTTCAAAAGCAAAAAAATATATATAGCTACAAAGTACAAGCATTTATGCAAGTTATTTAAGTTTTCTTTCACAAAATATTGATAATTTTTAATGTAAAAGTTTTTAGTTTGATATTGTATTATTTTTAAATTCGACTAAATATACAACCGAAAATTTTCTCGACTTCAAAACATAGTTTAGCCTACAATGTTGGATTTTTTTCACTCGGGGATTTGAGGTACTCGCACACATCATTAGAGCCGTGTGTTACCAATTTCTACTTATAAATATTCTCAGTCAGTGTTTTCTTCTGGGTTTGGTGGTTTTATTGTTTTGTGTTTGGTTGTTGCGAATTCCTGTAAAGAGTAGAGAGTCATTTATCTTTTTAACGTAGGATTACGTTCCTCCATAATGGTCCTCCGAAAAGCAAAATTTCAGTCGCTAAAACCGTCCGTCGTCGCGAGTTACAATTTTGGCAGCGCGCCAAACCCAGGTTGTATCACTTGGACAGACAGTAAACAGTTAAACAGAAAAGTACCAAAATGCGTCAAAATTTATATATATATATATATATATATATATATATATATATATATATATATATACAATCAAACCTCCATATATCGAACTTCCACATATCGAAATTTTTTTCAAGACAAATTGGGAGATTTTATTCCATTTTAGAATAAAATCTCCCAATTTTTGGCATTTCAAACAATATGTCGTGGACTTCACCGAAAATATCCCTGATTAAGTTTTTAGTGGACTGAATAAATACGAACATTTCTTTCCGCAAAACTGGCTGTTAAGCAAGATATTCGTAGTTTTTTTTAAAAAAGAATGTTACTGTGATCATTGTAACCCCTCTCTGGATTATTGTTTTTTAAAGGTATGCAGTACTCAATAAATCTTCCATATTAATTCATTTTTTTTAGTTATTAACTTTCATTTAATGGGATTCGCATATAAATTAGAAATGGAGTTTCGTATACGAAAATTAGCTTTAAAATTTTTTTTAGGAGAATTATGATAAAACTTAACTCAATTCTATACATCGAAATTTCTATATATCGAATTTTTTTCCGGCAATTTGCTACTTCGATATATGGAGGTTCGACTGTATATATATATATATATATATATATATATATATATATATATATATATATATATATATATATATATATATATATATATATATATATATGCAGTGGAATCTCGATTCATCGTTACCCCGTATGTTTCAATTGTTTCATCCTGTACCAACGATCATATTGCTTTGTTATGTTCTCGCATCTATCGTTCATTTCACTCGGTCCCTTCAAAAACGATAGATCAAGATTCCACTGTATATATATATATATATATATATATATATATATATATATATATATATATATATATATATATATATATATATATATATATACACTGCTGGCCACTGTAAATGCAACACCCTGAAAGAAACATGCAAATAACATGGAATTTACAACATGCATTAGCGGAGGTGAGATATGCAAATGATTAGAATTTCAGCGCAGACGCACATCACGCGCGCCTGTGGCGCCACTTCAAAGCACTATTTAAGGCTTGGAGATTTCGACGATTTCAAGTTCGGCAATTGTGTTTTTCTTGTGGTTTTTTCAAAAAAACGATCAATTATGCCTCGTCGAAAACAGCGATAATCTTTTGATCAAGTATCCGAGTTCGACAGAGGAAGGATAGTGGCCTACCGAGATTGTGGATTATCTCTCAGGGAAATCGGTAGTCGTGTTGGACGAAACCAAACAACTGTAATGCGGATATGTGATCGTTGGATGCAGGAGGGTACGACGGACCGGCGGGTTCGATCGCATCCACCTCAGCGCACCACTTCACGTGATTACAGGCAAATTGTGCACATGGCAGTGACGGATCGCTCAGTCACATCACGAACCATAGCACAGCACATGCAGTCTGTAACGCATCATCCAGTGTCTGCGCGTACCATTCGACGCCGTTTACAGCAGAGTGGTCTGTCCGCAAGACGTCCATTGCTTTGTCTACCCTTGACGCAGAACCACAGACGTCTCCACCGCCAATGGTGCGATGACAGAAGGATGTGGACGGCAGAATAGAATGAAATTGTCTTTACTGACGAGTCACGCTTCTGTCTGCAACACCACGATGGTCGCATTCGAGTCTGGAGACACCGTGAAGAGAGGATGCTGAACAGCTGCGTTATGCACCACCACACTGGTCCTGTACCGGGTATTATCGTATGGGGAGGTATTGGATATCACTCTCGCACACCTCTAGTACGCATTGCCGGTACTTTAAACAGCCAGCGCTACATCTCCAAGGTGTTGGAGCCAGTTGTCCTTCCTTACCTTTAGGGCTTGCCCACAGCCATATTTCAACAGGATAATGCGCGACCACACGTGGCACGCATTGTCCAACGGTTCTTCGTCAATCGCCAGATTGAATTGCTTCCCTGGCCGCCTCGCTCTCCGGATCTTTCGCCGATAGAAAACATGTGGTCGATGGTTGCTCTATGATTGACCCAGATTCCATCCCCAGCTGCCACAGCAAATCAACTTTGGCAACGTGTGGAAGCTGCTTGGTCTGCTGTACCCCAAGCACTCATCCAAAGTCTCTTTGAATCAATGCCGAGGCGTGTGGCAGCGGTGATCTCCAACAATGGCGGCTACTCTGGCTACTGATTTTGGCAGGAACCACACTTCACAGAAGTCTATAAATTTAATCATTTGATACTTGGTCAACATGTCATCTACAAAATAAATTTTGTTGTGATATCTCTTGTCTTTCTTGGTGTTGCAATTTGGGCCAGCAGTGTATATATATATATATATATATATAAATATATATATACATACACACACACACACATATATATATATATATATATATATATATATATATATATATATATATATATATATATATATATATATATATATATATATATATATATACATACATACATATATATATATATATATATATATATATACATATATATAAATGTATATATACACTGAGGGATATATATAAATGTATATATACATTATATAAATGTAATATACATATATGTAATATACATATATGTAATATACATAAATGTATATATACATATATATAAATGTATATATACATTAGGGATAGCAAAGCCTATGCAAATTGTGTAGCGCTGCGCATCATGTATGCGCAAGTGAGGGCGCTGTGGTAACTGCATATATAGCGCGTACTGTGGTTGTTCTGAATTAGTTGTTGGAATTGACAGTATGGGTAAACTGCCTGATTTAGACGCCTTCGATCACGGACAAATCGTAGGTGCGCGACCCATGGGCCATTCAATTTCCGCAATCGTCAGACAGCTAGGATTTTCAAGGTCGACAGTGTCAAGAGTATACCAAGAATACATGGATGGTGAAAAAAAACTAGCGATCGGGTAAACTGCTAATGACAATTAGCCTTGACAGTGCGTGGTGAGAGACGGCTCAGCCAGTACGTAGCCAACGAAGCCAAACATTAGCTCAAATTACCACCCAGTTTAATGGCGGTGCCAGTCGTACAGTCAGTAAAAGGACTGTGCAACGCTCGCTTCACCGTATGGGTTTCGGGAGCCGTCGACCTACGAGTGTACCATTGCTCTATACTCGCCATCGGGCTGGACGTCTTGCCTGGGCAAGAGAGCATAGAGACTGGAGTGTAGAGGACTGGAAACGAGTAGCATGGAGTGATGAGTCTCGATTCCGACTACTTAACGCCGACGGGAGGCTGAGAATATGGCGTCAGACTCATGAAGCCAAGGATCCTGCATGCCTGGCTGGAACTGTACAAGGGCATGGTGGCTCAATCATGGTCTGGGGTGCTTTTTCATGGCACAATTTGGGATCTTTGGTGTGTGTACCAACCTCCCTCAATGCAATTCGGTACGTAGAGTTGCTCGTTGATCACCTCCATCCGTTTATGCTGTTCTGTTATCCGCACGGTAATGGAGTTTTCCAGTAAGACAACTGTACCTCTCACAAGTCCTGGTTGGCTACTGGCTGGTTGGATGAGCATTCCTCTGACTTCTCTGTCATGAATTGGCCACCTAGAAGTCCAGACTTAAATCCTATTGAGCATCTTTGGGATGTTTTGGATCAAGGCGTGAAAGGCCATCACACAGCACCAAAGTAACTTACTGTATTATGGACAGCTTTAGGCAATATTTGGCAAGCCATTCTCGTGGAACGTTTCCAGAAACTTGTTGAATCTATGCCTCGTCGTGAGGCAGCCGTTGTCAAGGCCAGAGGAGGCCCAACTCGTTACTAGGTAGGTATCCCTAATTCAGTGGCACTTCAGTGTATATAGATAACACATACATACATATATACATACAAAAGAGGTAAGCAACTGTAAGTAATCCTACGCTATTAACCCGCGGTAGTTTCGTTAGAGGAGACTACCTGAAATTTGTTTATTTGAAACAGGTCGTAATTCGAAAACTTACCTTTTTTTGTAATGCATAGGTACTTCTCGTGAGGCATTGGCCTTTGTTATTCACTGCGAAGTATTGCCGGCTACTTTATTGTGAGAGCCCCATTTAGGCCAGCCAGCCATAAAGTATCAAAGTATTTGTCTGTTGATTTTCACAATGTTTATATGAAATCTATAGTATTCGTTTTCCTCTTTTAACTATATATAGCTGTATGAGTAAAGATATATACATAAATAGATAGATTGATAGACAGATAGATACATAGATAGACAGATACAGCTATATATATATATAGATAGATAGATAGATAGATAGATAAATTTATTTATAGTATAATTTTACGTAGCTGCATAGTAAGCGAGTTAAATTTATCTTCACGTAAGTAGAATATCTGGAATACAGTATTAAAATAATTTTATTGATAGGACTCACACAGGACTTGCACCAATTTCTCTTTCACTCCAGATACCATAATACTATATATCATAGATCAAATACCATATAGTCCGGAGCTATCAGTGATGAACCTCACTTAACGTTACGGACATAAAATATTTTACGAAGCTTTCAATGAAATCTCAACCATCAAAGCACCAAAACTTTTCGCAGGTTATTTTCAAACACTTTGAATGGAAGGAGCGAATGACTGAATGCTCTGTTAATTGCGTGTATTTCGCAGACCTCTGAAAATGGGGTAGCTTTGATGTTTCTAATTTGGTCCTATTAATTGTACTCTATCGACACTACATTCATGACGCAGTTCTTAAATTTTGGGTTTTTACAATCAGATTCAGATTCCCCATCCGGTCTATGTTCTCTGCTTGTGAAAGTGTAATTTGTGATTTTATCACTTAATTATTAACAAATTATTTTATATAAGTTGATTTATCTTATCAGAATATGTAATATTTACACAGAATGAGTCAAAATACAATATCTACCAATAAGTATTTGGATACCCATGCAAATGACGATATCTGCAGTCCTGATATACATCACGCCCTCCACCGTAGAATATCGTGTACGAAACAGCATTGGCATTAGTCGCATGCAAGATGCCACGAAAAGCGGAGTTATCTTATTTCGAGAAAGGTGTAATCGTCGGGTATCACAGAAAAGGTCGATCCATAAGGGAGATATCTAGCGAACTGAATTACTCAAAATCAACAGTGGCCTGTGTGATTCAGAAGTGGAGGGTTAGCGGGGATTGTCGGAATGTGCCCCTACTCGGCAGACCCACGAAACTGGGAGATAGAGACCAACGGGGGCTGTCGAAAGAAATTCGGAACAAATGCACCCAACCGATTACCCACATACTCCAGGAGTTTCAACAGGCCTCCGAGAGTGCTGTTTCGATGAATACCATCCGTATTGAAGCACATCTGCTTGGTATTCATGGTCGTGCTACCGCCTTTGATTACAAAGTCCAACCGTGCTGCTCGGTTAATGTGATTCAAAGTACTTCGAAAGTAGACCGCAGATCAGTGGAAACGAGTTCCCTGGAGCGACAAATCAAGATTAACCCTCTACCGTTCGGATGGCAGGATCTGGGTGTAGAGACTGCTTGGAGAACGCCTCCTGCCTGAATGCATTGTGCCCACAGCAAAGTTAAGCGGAGGTGGAATTATGGTCTGGGGATGTTTCTCCTAGTATCGACTCGGACCCTTGGTCCCAATTCATGGTAATCTCAACGCCGATGCCTACTACACTATTTTGGATGACAGTGTGCTACCTACGTTGTGACAGTTTTACGGGTTGGATCCATGTTTCTCCCAGGACATCAACACCAGCTATCATGTTGAGAGGTCCACCATGGATTGGTATGGTGACAATAGGGTTAACTGAAAGGACTGGCCTGCCCAGAGCCCAGACATGAACCCTTTAGAGAACCTCTGGGACGAGTTGGATCGCCGAAGTAAGGGATGCAACAACCGTCCAAAATCGATGAAGGAACTTACATGTCTTTTCCAAACCGAGTGAAAGAAAATACTACAAGCCGTGATGCAAGGATTCGTGGAAAGCACGCCCCGGAGGGTTGAGGCTGTAACTGCCTCTCGGGGAAGCTCTACCAACTATTGAATATGAATAAATTTTGTCTTTCTTTTCTATCACAGTTGTCCAAATACTTATTGGTTGATAGTGTAAAATTGGTCCAAGTTCAGTGTGAGTCCTATCAATAACGTTGCTTTAGCGTGAACTCGCACTGTATTCCAGATATTTTGCTTACGTGAAAATATTTCCGTATATTCCGAGGCAGCTACGTAAAATCATACTGCATATAAATTTATCTATGTATTATATGTATAGATTTATCTCTTTACTCATTCATCCATGTAAAGTGAAAAAATGAAAACAAATGTTATAGAATTCATAGAAACATTGCGAAAAATGAACAGACAAGTAAATATGGACCATGCCAAAAAGCGGTAATTCAGTTGTCATTACGAACAAAAATTCAAATTCAAGAAATATTTAGTTCCATCCAAATATTTATACAATCATATATTACTAAGCTCACTGAAAACACATTAAAATTTCGAAGTGTCAAGAAAAACCTCGAATGAAGTAAACAATATAAATATAAAATAGAAATAAAAACAGGCTGTTTATCGAAAATGAATTGAATTACCTCCATATGGTACACACTAGAGATATATATCAGAATAGGTGCACCCCAGTGGTATGATTAAAACTTCATTCGTTACTTAAAAAAAATTAAAAATCATAGATCTTGAAAGATACTTTTAGGGCAATGTCGGATGATAGGAATCACATTCTGTAGACATTCAGCACATTTAAATTTTTAATTAAACTGTGGGATTAAAGATGCTATAATTTAAACTATCGGCTTTCTTAAGTTTAAAGAGTAAAACAACTTATATTGCTTTCTTCGTGTATATTACTGTAACGACGATTTTTCATTACAGTTTTTATTAATTAAATTTAACCCCTTTTTATTAACTTTTAGTAATCCTAGTCCAAATTTTAAAATTTAGTTTACTTTCTTTCAATTAATTTATGGTCCCTTTTTTTTATCATTCCTCGTGGTCATTCCTCGAAGTCCCACGCTGCGTGTGTTTTGGTCCAGTAACGTCAAGAAGCAGTAACAGTTTTTCTTAAAGATAATTGTATTTTGCATAATTCCTAGTTGGACTCAGTTTAAGGTATCATTTGTATCACGTCAGCTTGTGTACGCTTGAAAGCAGGGCGTTTACATGTCAATCGATTTTGTACCCAGTGTTTCCATGTTCAATAGGATTCTCGGACCTGTTCTATTATTCTTAACATCTGTAGGGTGAACTGGTGTGTTGTCAATTGCTAGCCTCGCTTTAGGGTCGTGGCTTGGTTCCTATTAGCCTCGCATCAGGGTCCAACTTGTCGTTTTTCTTCGGAAAAAGCGGTCTGCTGATGTCAATGTGTGCCAAGACGAGAACTTGGCGAGTACTACGAGTTCTTGGCGAAACTTAAGTACTTAGCTTGGCACGTTCTTCGACATTTCCTAGTGCGCACGTAGGGTTGTTGGCACATTATTTTTGGCGGCCATCTTCCGCGCTTGGCGGTTTCCCGTGCATGGCAAACTTACTTCCTTCCCCGCTCTGTCCAGATTTGAAAGAATGGATAATAATTACAGACTAGAGTTTTCACTTACTGAGTGTGTGTCAAATTGGTAGTTTCCCCCAGGTAAAAGCTTCGGCTCGATCCTGTGAGAGAAGCCATTTTTCTTTGCTGAAATATTTCTGATAAGTGCTTTGCAAGCATACCTGTTCGGTCGCTGATACTTGGGTCTCCTACTTTTTTTGTTAGACCGGCATAGTTCTTACTGTATGCTGCTTTCAGGAGATCTTCATCATGTGCGATGTTAGTTTTTTGTTAATCTAGAATTTTTTCGATGATATAAGCTCAAAATAAAACTTCTTTTTACTTAAAATAGAGTGTCGACTAGATGTAATAATAGTTTGAATTTTTCATCACGTGGATTGCTGATAGCGCAATGAACTGGTTGTTGCGGTGTTCAACATAATCGTTAGTTATACCTCCGCATGTACTACATCAAAAAAATATCCGGCCATTGGTGTTGTTTCCTGATCGCTGTCTCTCAAGAGCCCTGATTACTTCATCATACCAACTATACTTAATAACAGCTTTTGGTGCAGCTTTACAGGGTGTACAGACGGACATTTTTGTGATACTACAGAATTATCGACTTTCAATAGTGTGACATTCTGCGTCGTAGAGTATGCGGACAGTTTTCACCGCCGATTCCCACACCTCCTGAACTCACTTCACTTACATCATAGAATACAGAACTGAATTCATTTGTACAGTTATATGATATCGTCTAAACTCACCCTCACTTTTAATACCCTCTAAAATCTCCCTTACAATTACTAGATTTCTAAGCGTTCAGTGAGATCGTTTGTACTTTCAAAAGATTTTCACTTTTGAACAACCAACATTTGGGGGAAAAATCAATAACTTATTGATCAAAAAGATTGAAGGTGCCCATCATTGTTTTACGCTTCCATTTAATGCAAAGAGAGAGAAATTAGTCTAATACATTCGAGTGTGAAAGACGGAAAAAAAATCTCTTGAGTAAAACCTGTACTTCTAACCCAGAGGTCCCCAAACTTGTTTGTCCCGTAGACCCCCTGCTGATTTTTTTATGTTTTGGGTATACCCCCTGCTATCCTAATACTGATTTTTTACAAATTCATCAACTTTAAAAGTGTTTCTGAAGCTGACACAGAGCTAATCACTTTGAGAGTGTTTACTGTAGAGTGAAAAATGTTTAAATTTTTTAAAAATTAAGTTTTATAGTTATAAAATTATTAATTAAAACGACACAAAATGCAAATCTAATAACATTTTTGCATAGAATAAATACACAACAAAATCACTACTTTTAATGGGAGGGATGAGCCTGATGCTTTGATAGAAAATTTCAATATTCGGCTTCAATTTAGTCAGGTTTAACTTTAAATCTCCTTGGCGAGTGATTTCCAATTTGTTTCTTTTCTTTTCTTTTCCTTTTTTTGTGGGGGGGGGGGGGGGGGGAGGAGATTGACAACCGCGCTGAAACCCCTTTCCACGAGGTATGAAGTTGGAAAAGCTATAACAAACTTTCTCGCGATGGTCCATAATGCAGGATATGTAACAGGTATGTCTCTTTGAAGCCAGAATTGTTGATATCCCTTTCTAAACTGGAACCTTAAGTGAACCTTTGGTGATTATACCGATCAGTTCTTCTAGTAACATGACATCCGTTTCTTCAATGTCACCGTATGGATTGATAATCCACTGTGGTATTTCCATAGTCAATACATCTTCAAACCTAATTTCAAAGTCTGTGTGAAGGACATTTAAATGTTGAACGCAGGCTGAAAGGTCATCCTGGCAGTTTGTCTGTGCCAAATTGGGAAACTGGCAAGTTCAATATAACAGCCACCTGCTGGCACTCACTGTAACCGTTCCAGTCCATGATGTCGCAACATAAGTTACACGTACTGAGACCGAAAAGTGAATAGATTTCTTACACAATTTTATGAAATATGCATTTAATTAGGAAATATATCTATCTATTATAAGAAAGTACTCGTATTGCGTAAATACCTCCATAGGTACTACGTGTTAGGCTGATTATTACATTTACGGGAAGCCAAAATTTTGGTGACTGTCTGTCTAACTCGTGGACCCCCATTTACATCTCATGCACTCCCAATTTTCTTTTACACTGGCATGGACCCCATGCAGTTCTATATCGACCCCTGGGGGTCGATATAGACCACTTTGGGAATGACTGTTCTAACCAAACTGAAACAGCGTCTTTTTACCTAGAGCCCATGAAAATTTACATAATAAACTTAAAATATGCTAAATACAATCGAGCAAAAGAAAATATACGCTAGAAAATTTCTTTTCTAACGAGCTATAATTCAGAGACTTGTGTCAAGAGGGTTTTTCAAATTACAGTATGAAATATCCTACAAATACTATAAAAGAACCTCTTATGTTATTTACCGATGCCCTTTTAAAAGTTAATAAGTCATAAGATAGAGCATACCAACAATAAGTATATAAAACAATTGAGATACCGATAACCAAAGAGCATATTCTAACCTAAATCGCCTCATGATACCTATCGTGCCTTTTAATGCATACTCCGAATATAAAATAATGAATGAACGAAGGAAAAATTTAATACATTGAGAGCACGTTCAAAAATATCAAAAGACAGGGGAAGAATCTTTAACTTCAGGAAAATCGTAGGCCTTTTAAATAATAAGAAAAAGTTAATAATTTCTAGCAGTGAAAACTATGTAACACACTAGAGCATGGTGAAATTTCGCTATTTACTGACAAAAGGTATCTGTCTCACCTAGCGAATGTTGCCGTGTATTCTTATCACTTCCATTTTCAAATATTCATAAATAAATAAATAACACAAAACTACCTTATATAATACTCCTGAGTATGACGAAATAAATAAAAAAAATACTCGGAATTATTTTCAACCGAACCAAACTAAAATCGGATATTTATTTAGTGATACTTCAAAATATACAATAAAGGAAGTACTGAAAACTCACGAATACAATTTGATAAATTTGAGCACGCTGAACTACAGCATAAAGAGGAGAATATTTTCTCTAAACCCCAATTTACACTACTTTTTGCTAATGCCCTTTACAAATTTAATAAAAAAAAAAAAAATTACTGCGAAAAGTTTATAACACTCTTGGATGTTGCTCCCGAAAAATACCCATATTTTTGCTTCAACTTCAAAACGCAAGGACAACCTGACTATCTACCTGATTTCGAATTATATAAGATATATGCGGGATCTCATGCTTAAAATCCGTAAACTTAATTATACACTAGCTTGACATTTCGGAAGAATTTCCGAACATTCAGAGATAACTAGTGCTTGTATCGTTTACTGGGAGTTCTATTAAAGGGTAGTGGCGAAATATCCCTCTCAAGCAGCAAACAAGTATTACTAATGAATTGCGTTAAATTTGAGTCCATAGTAAGTTAACAATACCTGACTTTTCATAGGAAACATATCATAATAGAGCTATTTAATAAAACTTTCAACATTTTGAAGCAAACTAAAATCAGGTACATAAAACATGAAGGAGATAGATCCTTTTCTTTGTGGAGTGGATTGGCTGAACAACTATACTATAGGGACAAAAGTATTTGGACACTGCATGTTTTTCAGAAAAAGAGCTTTATTATTATATTTAGTAACGGGTAGGTCTTTCTTTTGCTTGTGTTACAGCGGCAACACGTCGAGGCATACTTTCCACGTTTTCTGTAAGTTTGAGCAGGAAAGCTCGCCATGACTCTTGTAAGAGAGAGATTGTTTTGAACATGGGCGTGGGTGGCGGTATCGTACCCGTCGCTCCAGTTCATCCCACAAGTGATCGATTGGATTGAGATCGTGGCTTCGAGAAGGGCAGTCAAGCAAATTCACCTCATTCTCCGGAAACCAGTCTAACATACGTTTTGCAGTATGTCATGGATCTCGTTCCTCTTGGAAGAAATAACCATCATCGCCGTAGTATTGCCATAGTGTAGGCAGGTCCGAATTATCCAGAACGTCGAGGTACACGTCGGCGCTCATGGTACCAGGTACAAAAAGCAACGGGCCGAGTCCTTTCCGGAAAAACAACCCCCATACTAAGATGATTATCTGAACTTCACTGTTGGAACTACACAGTCTGAATGAAACCATTCTCCGGGTTGTCGGCACACCGAAACTCGTCCATCAGACTGGAAGAGTGAATACCGAGACTCATCACTCCGACGTCAAACGACGTCTTTCATTTATTAACAAGTGTAGTCAATGGCTTGTATGCAGCTGCTCGAACAGGATAACCGATCATGTGCAGGTTTCAATGCAGCTCTCTGTGGATAGTTTTGCCCCTCAAGGAGCGCTTGGATGCATTTCCTACCTCTATAGCGATGGCAGGGGCAGTAGAAGTGCTCACAGGAGACTTCTTCGCATGGAGTAACAAGCATGTTCTGTCACGTTTTGTCAGTTTATACGGTCGTCCAGGACGTTGTTGCTCAGTCTTGCTGCCATTACTTGATAACATACGTTACACCCGATTTGGGGCTATCCAGTTTGGATGCAATAGCTCGCACAGAAAGATTACACAAATGCCATCCTATGACGAGCCCGCGTTGGAACACGGTAAGTTCCGGTCCACGCGGCATAGCTCCACGAGAGTGAAAGAATAGTTAAAATAAAATGAGCTGCTTTTTATTTTAATCATGCCCTTCCCAGAATATCATTCGGAAAACCCAGAATTTGCATATTTGCCGATTTTCTGCAGTGTCCAAATACTTTTGTTCATACAGTGTATGTTAGTCACCAGTAAAAAAATGTTGGTGAATTTTCAAGTTTTTAATACTACACTCTTGTTATAATAATGCCTTTTCCAGCGAATAGAGTTTTCATTTTTACGAATCCCTTCTAAAATATCAGGGAAGGTTATCCAGTGGCGCACCCAGGATTTTTTCTTGGGGGAGGGCCGAGATGAACGGATAAAGATATTTATAATCCATGGGAGGGGGCGAGATGAACGGATAAAAATATTTATAATGCAAAATCAATATTCATAATGCAATTTCTATTTCTTTGGGGGGGGCAGGGTCCCTTGCCTCCCCCTCTGGGTACGCCACTGAGGCTATATAGTTATTTCTATTCATGTATTGGCTTTTAAAGAGAATTGTAATATTCTAATGTTTTTACCAGTGGTGTAACTTAACCAGGGTATGACCAGAGAACACAAATGAAAGAAGGTATCCAGTAATAACAAGTAAATTATACATTTACAATTGAATCATTTAAAACTACTAATTAATCAAATATTTCTTCATTAATAAGCAACCGTTACAACCTAACCAAACCAAATCTTTTCGTTAATTTTTATTAATAATAGGTAATCCCAAAACAGAACCCTACGGAAAACCCCACAAAAGGTATTTACAACCGTAAGAACGGCTACCTTTTTTACATTAGTTACAAGCAGTGGATAATTTTATCTGATAAAAATAAAGAACATGTATCTAAATCTCTAAATCCCTCCCCATTAATCGATATCCAAACTGTAGCAAATATTGACATTACTTCAAGCTACTATCTTAGCTCGCATACCAGTGACAAGTTTTTCTCAGACTTTTTCGACCTTTTGACAATTATCGATGCGAAATTCTACGATTTAATTAAAATAAATAAACCTTGATATTTTGTAGTGCATTTTCGATATTTCTCTGACTTGCAAACAGACGGTGACTCAATAATAAGAAGTGCTTCTCTACTAGATTATTTGATTTTTCTCATCTAGGGAGTTTTTTTTTTGTCATGTTGGTAGAAATAAGCATATTATTAAGAGTTTTTTTAAAGCTTTTTCAATCATTCATTTTCTTATCAATATCTATTTTAAGATGTGTACTAGATAAAAGTGGATGTAAATATGCTGTTTATGGGAAAATCAGGAACTTTGATCTATTTTGTTTTTTAATGCAGGAAAAGTAATTTACTACTTCTACGTATTGTATTCTATTCTCTGTGCTTTTTAATTCAAATGTATTTATTTGAGAGCAATACATTTTTTGGACTGCTATTACTAGCTCTAACAATTAATATGAAGTAAAGTGTACTTCTCTATATTTCTTTGTCGTACTTTCGTGGTTGTGTACGATTGTACAAAAAGAATTTTATTTTTTGCTTCAAAAGAAGGTAATTTCTTCAATCAGTAATCGGAAACCATTATGTAAGAGTGACACTTTTTACGGGGGGAGGAATAATGCTGGGATATTACCCCTAATCAGGCTATAATAATAAATAAATGTATAAATTATTGATATTTTCATATTACAAAATATACATAATAGTTTCTTTTATAGAAAACATATTAATACTTTCTTGCATTTAATACGATAGTTACAGTAAAGGAAACAGGAAACAGTACCCTGACGCAGGAAGGAATTTTGATTTATCTAGTGGATTCCTAAATAACAATATGGATAAAAGAAAATTGTAACCAAAAAAAAATATTTTAATGCCGCGAGCTGACATTGCATTATTGCATTATAAACATGATAAAAGATTCAAGAGAAAGGGACCTTACAGCAGTTTGCTTTATAGAAAGGAGGTTAAATCAGCACGTATGATTCTGACGCTATAGTAGGTTGGTATCCATAACATAAACAAGTTAACGAGTGTATTTAGTTTTCAAAATTTTTAGATGTGTCTGAAAAGAAAAACTCTTTATTTTTCCTAATTTTTTTCTTATAGATAAAAAACAGCAATCTAATAATTATAATTCCCTCGTACCTGGGTGCCATTGTTAACTAGATAAAACTATTCAACTTTTTAATATTTTAATTTTGTTAAATTTTTATTAATCCCTATGCTGTTTTCACTAAAGCATGAACCCAAAGTTGAAAATATTTATTTAGTGGGGTTGCATATAATTCACTGTTTACCACTGCAAGCAAAACACATTCATATTTTTTAATATGATGCGGTCGGTTCCCAAGTAAAATATCGATAAAATGTTTTGCCTAAATATTTATCCAAATAAGATACAACCAAAACTAAAGTTGAATGACTCATAATAATATAGTTTACTCTGTTTTAAAGTGCAAATCTTGATTAAATTATCCGTAATTAATATTTAATTAAAAAAGGAATAAATACATTGAAAATTTTGAATTTTATAATTAATTAGTCATAAAATTCTTAAATGTGAAATTAGCATATGAATAAAATGTTATCTTTAAAATTTTTCAGTTACTCTTGTTTGCTGGATAACAAACCACAAAATTAAACTCTCTTTAAATTAGTTTCCGAAATACTAAAAAAAAAATTATAAAAATACATGGAGAATAAACTAAGGGAACTTTAGAATCGGAATTCTTGGAAGTAAATTCAGGATTTGACAGTTCTGAAACCTGATTATCATATCTTTGAGAAGCGGAAACTGGTAAGAAACATGTTTAAACAAATGAAGCACAGTATCAAAAGAGGTAGACTACTCGAAATATCGATATTAGTTAGTAACATAAAAAAAGATATTTTTGTTTAAAATGCACGACCATCGTAATTTTTACAAGATGTGAATTCCCCATTATGCTTCATGCAAATTTTGTCAGTTTTATATATTTTATTTTATTTTTATAAAAAATTTCGATGGAGTGAAAATAGTAATTAGAGGGTCTATCATTCCTTAATATAACTTGGAACTGAATTTTATTTCTGATGCAACGCAAAATGAATTGAACTATTTAATCAGACTTCATTTAAGGTAAGTGTCCCAAATATCGCCCCTGTGCCTAATATCGCCTACTCGTGTTTCTAAAGTACGATTCGCGCTATGTATGAGAAAATGCAGTACTTTCTTAGTTCTGGGTTTGTACTAACAGCGGCGATACCGACAACGCTCTTATCATTTGACAACAGAAACTATATAGCGTCTGAAGTTGTTTTGGCTGTTGTCTCCGTAAACTTTGGCTCCAAAGAATCAGAATCCAGTGAATGACAGGTAGGTGCATCCAAATTCTAATTTTGCTTATACCATTTGAAAGTGCATTAAACAGAGACTTTGCTAGCAACGCCTTTTAACAGGTGCTCCTAATTTCGTCTGGTAGGCGGTAAGAGGAACAGAGGTAGGCGATATTAGGAACCGCTCTGAAGTTCACTGGAAATTTCAATTTTTCCAATTTAGCTACATAACTTAAACTGGCACTGGTTTTGGAGCTGGTTGATCTCAGAATACCAAAGGAAATAGTTCTTAGGGATGTTCTTTGAGTTTCCAGCCTAATCAGAAACTAAAAAGTGGATGAAATGTCGATAAAAAAGTTAGAGTAGGCGATATTTTAGATACCTACCTTATCAAAAATAACATTTTTGAAAAGGTGATATTTGTTTTATTTTCCACTAATACCCTCGGGTACAAATGGTGTGGCTAGGGTAAATGGAGAAAACCTGAAATGACTCAAAAATTGACATTTCTTTCCAAAGTTCTCCATGGAAAAGCTTTGTTTTATTAGACGAACCTCATTTGTAAAAGAATGGCATGAAAAAACCCACTATAGTACGAACAGTCTATTGATAATAGAAAATTTGTAAAAGTTTACAGCTACAGTTGATCGTACAGCCAAGAAATCCTTTTAAAATTATTTTCTGGTGTAGTGAATTTTTCCCTCTGTTCAATATTGCCTGTACTTCCCAATGTGATCTTATTTAGAATTTGTGATTTCTCTTCCTGAATATTCGCAGTTTAATATACATAAAATTATGTGGCATTTATTGGGACCAAGACTTGGATTATCCTCCCTCATATCCTAAGTCTAATCAGCCCTAGTGTAGCAAAAAAATGACCGTGGTGATCTAAATTAGCCAACCAACCCTCGTGCTCGGGGAAAATATAAGATGCGAGAGTTGGTTGGTTAGTTTAGATCGCCAAGGCCATTTTTTGCTACACTAGGGCTGATTAGACTTAGGGTATATATATATATATATATATATATATATATATATATATATATATATATATATCTGTGTGTGTGTGTGTGTGTGTGTGTGTGTGTGTGTGCGCGCGCGCGTGCGTGTGTGTAATAAATTACACATCACTGATTCCGAAACGCTGGTCATATTGTAACACATCACTGGCACAGTTCACGGGATGCGCGATTCAGACACTTTAGTAGACGTGACGATCCAATCACTCGAGGAAAGAACAGAAACACACTGAAGATCTGGAGTACTTTATTGAGAAGAAGTATACTTCAAGACAGCGATGTGGAAGAGGTGTACATAAAACGAAGTGGCACACATGTCAGTAACGGCAGCCTCCGTACTTGCCGGAACTACAATTTTTACATTGGACGGCAGTGGCGGGAAAAAGGACGCGGACAGCATAGCAAGACAGGACGAGATAGCACTGAAGCAGACAGGAAAAGAGAGCGGTAAAATCCTTTGAAGGACCTTTTGTGTGTGTGTGTATGTATATATATATATATATATATATATATGACGGACTTCGTATTACGCCCGTTTACTAGTTTGCACAATTTTGCTGTCTTTCTAGTAAATCTGTTCGTGGCGTAGTAGAGAAATAATCCACACAATCAGGACGAACAACGTTATTCCATTTACTTAAATTTTATTCTTTCAACTTCACGAAACCACCTCTCCAAGATTGCGCACATCTAAGCGCTCGTCCTACTCAAAAGCGGAGCAACCCTAACGCGTGTCTGCTGTCATTGAATTTTCATCCCGCTCTGCTTAACTTACCCATTGTGTTAAAGCTCCTAATACAACTGCGCATGCCATCGTGACATCTGCACCGAACATGAGGTATGGGCGGGGCCAAATTTCATACTATTAATAGATTCTCCCTTTGTTTTTTCAAAACGGGGATTTCCCTTCCGTAGGATTGAGAATTGGCGCTTGTTCGTTCCATACGAGTATTAAAATACTGGCGTTTAACGACGCGAATTTAAACTACCCTGAAGCCCCCCTGAAAATTATTTTAACTATTTTTCTCTCTCTAATTAATCCTTAGCATATATATATATATATATATATATATATATATATATATATGGGGGGGATGGGGATGTATCTTCAATCAATCAATCAATCACATATTTGCCGCGTAAATTGGTGTTTTGTTTTTTTAAAACTCTGATTAGTACCTTGCAAAAGTGCAAGCGGAATTTGACTCGTAAAAATCAGCAAATCTGTAGACCATAGATGACATTCACAAAAATCTACTTCTCTTGGGAACGCCCACAAATCTTTCCATATGAAACTGTTCCTCCATTAATATTTTTAAATTGGGCTACGTCATCAGAATTCTAAATTATATCTTACAATGCATTTTTCTCTACATTGTATGAGACTTCTTTTTCAATAATGGCATGTATTTTAAATGAATTCATGTTCGTGTTTCTATTTTGTACGAGCCATTTGTATATGCTGTTTTGCTAAAATAACCTACCTGAATTTCAGACTGATTTCAAATATTATACTTTTTTTACAATTTCAAATCTGTGATTTTTTGTAAAAAATTTCTCTTTAATGTCAAATTTTAAATTACCTAGCTCAGTTTTCATGAACTGCAAAGTATTTTAATCAGTTAAATCCTATTCATTTTTCTATTAAATATTGCTACTTATATGTTATGGTCAAAATTTCTCGTAATTTGATGCATCTTTAAATGAATAAATCTTAAATGTGTATCATATTTTTAAAAAGGAATATGCATCTCTGTTGACAAAATTCGTAGTTACCCAAGCATAATTGCTCCTGTGTTTTCTCTTTCGGGTCCCGATGTCTGTAAAGCAGGGGGTGCTATTATGTGATCGATGTTTGGTGCTTATCATTATCCGCAAGTAAATAATTTTATCTGTTAAAACTGGTCTTATTCCAAAGCCCTGTTTCACTCTAAAAGATAAACGGGGTCAGCGCAATAGTTATCTCTTCGATATGGTAAACCATCAGTATTTTGGGTAGTCACTGTCTTTAAAATTTTTAGAATATGACCTTTATTTTTTGCATCTAGATTAAAGTTCTAATAATGCCTATTGAGACCTTCCTATCTTCATTTTACGAGTATTTATCTTTTTATGAAAGCTCAGAAAGTGACTTTTTGTCCAGCTGTTCAATAGTTAACGCGAGACCCAAAAAAAATGCAACTCCCGATCCTCATGTTGTGTTAGAGACGATTACTGGCTAACGTATCAGAAATTCTCGTTTCACTCAGCGAAGTCTAGACGTATAACTCTACGTTCGCTAATTCTTCCGCAGGGGAAATAGTACCTTATTTACCACTGAAAAGCTTTAACAAACCTTCATTTTTTATTTTTTATTTGTAATTTATTTATTTGTAATTTATTTAATTTGTAATTAATTTTAACTTTTAATTTGTAACATTGGTTGCTTTGAACTATCGACTCGTAGTTTAAAATATGTAAATATTGTGTTGTTTATTTGTCACTGTGAATTAGATCTAATTTCAGCTTTCTTCTGAGTTTTAAAAGAACGTAACATGTATAAGTGGATATGTGAAGAAAAAAAAACTGCAACCTGCCTTATTTTTTGAATATTAGAGAAATTATGGGCAATTTTTATTTTTTACCTTGCTTTTATTAACACGCTTTCTTGTTAGTGTGTGTGTTTGTCCAGTACAAATCTTGCAATCGATTTTTAACTAACTTCCCGACTAGCTAGACATTGAAACTTTTAGAATAGCTCAGAACACGATGGCTATGCATTATTTTAATACTTTTAGCCATCTTTAAGCAATATTGAATTCCTTTTCAGTTAATTTTGTTTTGTAGACTGGTGCAGCCATCTATCGGCCGGGACGGGAATGAAAAGTTAAACGCAAGTTAACTTCCAATTAACTTCATTTTCTTTCAAGTTGATGAGAAAATTCATCAGAGACATTTTAAAAAAGTATTTATTAATACATAGAATTGTCAAGTTTATAAGATTCAACAGAAAATTTAAAAACATGGTGTATAGAAAGTTCTTGTTTTCTTGTAATTATAGAACTTGATATGTGAGAACCATAATTTTTACAGTGAAAAAATAAATTGAATGGAAGCCAGACAAAACAGTGTACCGAATTCTGTAACCAGCAGACACTCACGAGTATTAAGTAAAATGTTCGAATTACTTCAGAGGGTAATTAGTCTGTTCTTATTCATTCAAGATTTTACCCCGGCTTACGCTGCTCATTTTAACTGTTGCATTATACTGTTTAGCAATTAAACAAGTTCTAACTTTTCTGCGTAGTCATTTAAAACCGGCTTTTCTCTTTCCATTTACTCATTTCTATATTTACAGATATTCCTCGACTTACGACCGAGACATTGGTCGTAAGTTGAGTTGGTCGTAAATCGAGTTTCAAACAATTTAATTTTTGCATATGTATATACATATATTTTTTTACTTTCATACGTAATTTAAAATACATTGTATTCAGAAGAAATAAATTATTCTTCTCCATCACTACGTATTATGTTAGTACAATCCATTGGTTCTGAATTTGCGGCAGAAGATACGTTGAAAGTTTTTGTAACAAAGTTATCCAAGGTAGTTTGAACAGTTTGCGTCTTCTTTCCCTGACACAGGATTCCCACCTGTATCTGTTACACCCTCCTTAACTTCTAAACGGTGACAGCTTAGGCCATAAAAATGGTGTCTAGGTATAGTAAAAAGGCTATGCGCTTCTCGATGAGACAACTTACAACGCCATCTATCGGCAAATTTTGGAATTAGCGTTTTTATCTCAAAAACGGTATGCAAGGTACGCGAAAATAGTCAATTGCAAAGTTGTTCGGTATCATCGATTTAGTATGAAAAGACACCTTGCGCACATTAATACTTAAATCAGAATGAAGAAAATGAACATTTGTTTGGTCACGATTTCAAAAATTATCATGTCATAGTGAGTGGAAGGAAAAAACTGAGACACTTCCCTATCTTCAGGATCATTTATTTATGTTGCTGTAAATGCTCTCCATTAGCCACTATACACATTTGCACTCTGGACTGGATTCTCTGGTCTTTTCGAGTTTCGCTCGGGTTTCGCGACGCCATAGTGTTGAAAATCATGACCAAACAAATGTTCATTTTTTTACATTATGTTTTGAATATTATTGTGTGCAAGGTGTCTTTTCTTACTAAATCGATGATGCTGAACAACTTTGTAATTGACTTTTTTCCCGTATCCCGTGCTGTTTTTCAGATGAAAACGCTAATTCCAAAATTTGCTAATAGATGACATTGTAAGTTGTCTCATAGAGTAGCGCATAGCCTTTTTACTATACCTAGACACCATTTTTATGGCCTAAGCTGTCACCATTTACAAGTTAAGGGGGGTTTAACGGATATAGGTGGGAACCCTGTATATTATCTGGTAGCAAGCCAGATTTTCCCGAATACGACGATTTACTCTTGTGAATCGTTCGTCATTTGGATCCATAAATTTGGATCCACTTCTACTTGTTGAAGTCCTTTATTAATATAATGAAAAGTTGAAGCCATTTCTGAAGCCAATGAAGGTTTATTTGATTATCGTGTGGATATTGAAACTACTGCATCCTGTATTTTTATTATTGCATCATAATTTTTTGCAGTATTGTAGAATTTTGCATCGTATTTTTTAATAAATATGTAATACATGTAGGTATGTAGTGTACATTCGAGGGACAATATTTTAGAAAAAATATTTTTGTTTATTTAAAATTTACGGTCATAAGTACGAGCGGTCGTAAGTTAAGGAATACCTGTATAGCTTGTTCATTGGATTGGGATTTGTGTTTTAAAATTATAAGTACAGGTAGCCCTCCTACAGCACGGCATCTTACAACACGGTTTCGCTCTAACGCGATAGGTTAAATTGTGGGAACCTTCGTATAACACTGCAACCTGTAACACGGTTTCGCTCTAACACGATAAAAAAAATTGGGAAAACCTTTGTACAACACTGTACTTCTATAGCACTAGATAACATGATTTTTGTTTAACACATTTAAAAACTAAATTACCTTAAAATAATGAGGAGACGGAATAATGATCTATAGTGGTTTTACATGAAAATGTATACACAAATTATAATTTATTCATTTATAATTCTATAAAATTACAAGAAGCTTAAGCTTAGCTGAAAATCTTGAATCGTTTTTCCTGAATGCAGACCCTTCCGCTGAAAAAAGCCGAAAATTCAAAAGGGAGCTGCAAAATTATCTATCTCCATACTGTGAATCTACAATGACCTTGCAAGAACCAGCAAATAAATCAAAATTACAGATTTTTTAAAGAGGATAGAAGGTGCAAAAAATCTAAATGAAGATAAAGGTTCTGAAAGTGAAGGTGATATCGTTCAATCGAAAAAACGTTCTTGTTTGATTGTACTGAGCAGTGATGAGGAAGAAATTTATTAAATTAAGGTCGCATTAAATGAAAATATTTTTTTTTTGTTTCTTTTCGTTTTTTGTTACATATACATTTATATTTTTAATAAAAATTAAGTTGCTAATATGAAATTTTTTTTAAATGCTTGTTTTTAATAAGTTTTTAGAACGTAACCCCCCCCCCTTTTTTAAACTGTCTCTGGGTCTCATATAACAAGGTTTCGCACAACACGACATTTTCTAGTAACCTATTTACCGTGTTATAGGAGGGTTACCTGTATCTAAGAAAGAAAGAGAATGTTCATTTGATTTAAAATTATAATAATATTAATAATTCTTGTTCAAGTGTACATGTCAAAGCTTTCCTGTCTTACTGAAAAATATTCCGTTATTTAATGGATGATTAAAAAGGGGGCCTAGAGTCTGAAAAGAAAGCCAAGGTGAAGCTTTGTGGCTGTATGGTACTCAAAAGTCTCTAGCAATGTGCAGGGAAAATCGCCCTCCTCTGTCACTCATCAACAAATAGCAGCTCGTTCTTGACAGCTGTGAGTGTCGGACCACTAGAAGGTATAGATGCAAGTCAATAAATATTAAATTCAGTAACTCATTTTTGATGGCTATATTGAAGGAGACATTTTGTTTCCAAGAGAATCTATTAAGTTGTTTACTCTCATCAATTGGCACTTCATGAAAAAGACAAAGAAATGGGTTTGGCAAATTAACATTTGATCCGGTTCAAGCACAATTGAAACCGACCGAACACAATTGTTAGTGGAGACTGTCGTATTGCTCGTCCAAAATTATTTAATCGGGCGTGATTATTTGGGGGTAGTACATTAATTATTTATTTTAAAAAGCGGTAGTTGGGTGCGTTGTGTTTTAATTATTTATTTTGTTACCCAAAGATCTGGACGTAATTTGCAATTAACGAACAATTTTTAAACCAGTTGGATCTGCTAAATCAACTTTGCTCCACATTAAAACACACAGCAGATAAATAATTAGTTAGTTTGGGCTCTGTAGATTCTCTTTCTAATGATGGGGTACTCTTCCACGCTGGGGTATTAGTCACCGTAGGGGAACCGCAGGCAATCTTCTCAGCAGCACACCTCTATTTTGTATTCGGGATTATTTATCTGTATCCATGCCACACAGGCTTATTTCTCGGGAAGGATCCATCGAGTTTCTACGTGTAAAATCTCCTTCGTTTTACTTTAGCTCCGGGAAGATTCGACCGGACTTTTGGGGAGTCAAACAGGGGTAGTTTTTCTTCAGCCGACCCTGGGCGAAGGCCTCCTGGACTCCGACTCACTTCTTTTTCGATCTTTTAAACTCACCTCCAATATTTTAATTCACCTAAACGTTCCCGCCTCCGGAACCATTTCACCAGCCATTCAGGAAACTCTCAACTTTTTATTTGCTGAGTTTCTACACTTACAAACCTCTCATTCGCTACCCTCTTTCTTAATCAATAACACCCCTCTTCCGCAATGATACAAACAGCTGATGACTACCCGCAAAACACCGCAAAACCACGTGGCTTACTAACGATCCCCTCCATCAATCACCCACACAGAGTCATTGTTACTTAACGTCACAAGTGGTGCCATCCTCCGCTTATCTGCGTCTAGCATCTAAAGACCCCACACACGCTAGTCTTCGTTAAATGGCTAACGTCGCCGACAAACGCCATGTTCTATAGTCCCGTCGGCATCAAAGTCGTTACCAACCTTAAACACAAAATGTAATGAATCAAAGCTTTCAAACTTTTTATTTTCTCTTAAAATATTAATTTTAATCATTTTTGAAAGCGCTTCATTACAGAGATGTAACTTGCTGCTTCTAATTGCTGCTGGAAAGCAAGCGTCAAAGCTGGAATCGTCAAAGACTGGATAGTACGTCCAGTCTCAATCTGACGTTAATTATGATCATAACTGTTTTAGAAAAAATATGAAACCTGAGAGTGACTACTAATGAATTGGTTTACAGAGTTTAATACAAGAAATTGCCCCAAATTCCTAATCTGAGTACCTTCAAAGATCCTTTTTCAATTAAATACACGCTTTTATATAATATAAAAAGTAAATCTAAAAGCCTAATCAAAGTAATTTATTCCTTGACATTTATGTATTCGAAAATATTCCTTTTTTTACGTATCCAGACCGTGGAGGGATAATCAAATGTAAAGGATAGTCAAATCAGGAAAACTTCCCTATTCAGTCCATTTTTAATTAATATTAAACCTTTAAAAATTTATCATCCAAATTCAATTTAAAAATACTTTGTATTTAAAATTGCCTAGGTGGTAAAAATATCGTATGAAAGATCTTTACTTAATTTTAAACATTCAGGTCTTTTTAAATCATTTGATGAAAAACGAAAACCTGCATATTGAATAAACATTTTAGATAAGAATCCCCCTTGAAATAAGCTTTAAGAATGAAATGAAAAAGCTGTCTTATTTTAACTCACTATTTTTGGCTCAGAATAAAATTAATTTAAATTTGTGAAAGCGGACTTTGAATGCAATAGATTAAATGCGGAAACAGTTTTCTTATTTAAAAATCATGCGACGATTAATTTCTTAAAATGTTTTGACGCTTGAAAAGTTCTTTGATAAAACTCTTCAATCTATGCGAACCAAAAAAAAGTAAGAAAATATGTAAAATATCAAGAGATATAATTAAATTTTCCTTTAAAAATATGACGTTCACATACGCAGCATGAATAAAAGTATTCAGTTTTCACATTCCGGTTAGATACGTCTACTATTACTAGAGGTACAGGTAAATATTAATCTATGTTTATATTTAATAGCTTTAGAAATTTTATTTGAATATTATTTTCAGGCTACTGCTGCGATAAAAAAAAGTTATTAGAAATCCTAAAACTGTTTTAAAAGGATTAGGCCGTCTGCACACGGAGCAACTCAAAAGAAACTGATAACTGACTCCAATCACAAACCAGTCCGTGATGAGTCAAAACCTATGGTACGACTCATGGTATATTACATAGGTTACGACTCATCACGGACTGGTTTGTGATTGGAGTCAGTGAGCAGTTTCTTTTGAGTTGCTCCGTGTGCAGACGGTCTTAAAGTTATTTTTAAAGTTGTGAAACCTGAGTTCCTTTTAAAATGGCTTTTAAATAATATTTTTAATACAATATTCTTCATTTTCATGTTGTAAAAGATGACAGTAGCACTCCGGCAGCGACCAATCAATAAACCAATCATTTACTTCTAAATTTTGTAGAACATCGTATAACTAGAGGGTCAATTGCCCAGTGACTAGGGGTCTGGCATTTGTGACCGAAGACTGTGGGTTCAAATCCCACTGACGGGTTAGATGTTTGTATCAGCTTTAAACTATAGGTCTTGGTTAAGCTAGCCCTCTTGTAGCAAAAGTGGACCGTAGTGCAGTTCAACCAACTAACCAATCAACCAACTTATAATGCCTCAACCATACTTTAAAAGCTCTAAGCTCACATTTAAAAGAGCTTGCCAGCCGTGGTAAATTATGCTTGCGATCTTTTACTATTTCCAAACAGGTTTTCTAATTACTAGACCTCCAAATCATGTCACGATAATTTCAAATGAACTTCATAATTTTTAAAAATATATTGTCATATTGTTTAGATTAATAAACAGGTGGTACAAAGTTTTTTAACACAATATTCTTCATTCTCATGTTGTAAAAGATGACAGTAGTACTCCGGCAGCGACCAATCAATAAATCAATCATTTAATTCTAAATTTTGTAGAACATCGTATAACTAGAGGGTCAATTGCCCAGTGACTAGGGGTCTGGCATTTGTGACCGAAAACTGTGGGTTCAAATCTCACTGACGGGTTAGATGTTTGTATCAGCTTTAAACTATAGGTCTTGGTTAAGCTAGCCCTCTTGTGACAAAAGTGGACGGTAGTGCAATTCAACCAACTAACCAATCAACCAACTTACAATGCCTCAACCATGCTTTAAAAGCACTAAACTCAAATTTTAAAAGAACTTAATTGTCGTGGTAAATTATGCTTGCGATCTTTTACTATTTATAAAAAGGTTTTCTAAATGCTATATCTCCAAATCATGTGACGATAATTTCAAATGAACTTCATAATTTTAAAAAATATATTGTTATATTGTTTAGATTAATAAACAGGTGGTACAAACATTAGACCATAAAAAGTAACAGGTGGTATATAACTTTGTTAGCTTTTATAGTGTCAGTAAGCAGGTAAACATACTAAAATTTCAAAAAGGAAGAGAAGCTATGTTTTTCTCAATTGTTTACAAAAAATGCCAGTAAAAAATGTCAGTTTTTATATTTCTTTCAAAAATGTGTTCGCTTCTTTAAAAAAAATTCCCAGTTGTAATAAAAAATACCCTCTTCAAACAGAAAATGGAATTGTAAATAGAACTGAAATCGGAGATAATGTTCTGCGGCTTCCAGATATAAAGTAAATATGTTTCTGAAAGTAACATATTAAAATAAATAAAAAACACAGCATTGATTTTTTTAACCTGCATTGTGTTTAATTATTCACTAAATAGGAATTATTTTAATTTTTTTTCCAACTTTATTTATCCAGACAGTTAGAACGCTTGGGAAAATCAAGGTAATGTATTTTTACAATTTAAAGACTTTTCCTAATTAAATACCGTCAACAAAACAATGCAAACTCAATTCAAACATTCCAAAAGTGTTATACTTAGACAATAAAGGACCAAGTATTCATTTTTACAGAATTCGTTTCATCAAATTAAAAGATCTCGCATGAATAATATCGATTTATCAAATAAAGGCCATTTAACAGCCTGTATTTTGAGAACTAATTCTTTGTATGGAAGAGAACTTTAAAAGTGAAATTGTGTATGATGAGAGGTCGAAGAAGAGACCTTCAAATGCACATGCATATATGAATTTATTAAACGATATCACTCAATTAACGTACTGTAAAACTACGCAAAACAGGTTTCAAAAAATAAGATTGTATGATTTATCTTTATAATGTTAGTATCTTAGATTTCAATGCGAATTTGAAAGCGTTGTGCGTTTCAAGTGTAAACACTGAATTTCATTAATCTCCGTTTCATTAATCTCCATCCATTCATCTGTTGTCTCGCATTAAGTGAATTATTATTTATTATGTATTACCTTACTTCAGCGGTCTCCAACCTTTATGCTACTATGCCTCCCTAAAAAAAATTTTCCACACCTCCCTAAAAAAAAAAAAAAAAAATTCCTCGCCTCCCTGTCTTTTAATCGATATAATAATATAGACAATTTAAATAATAGTAACTTTATTACAAAAAAAAAACGAAAACTACAATTAACAGAATATTAAAAAGTTTTTGCTATAACAATACAAACAAGCATATTTATTTTTATATTAAATTGCTAATTAAACTACATATAACGCATCAAAATTTAATGCGAGGGTTGTTGTTGTTTATTGGCACAAAGTTTATCAAATCTTGGGGGCAATGTTGAGAGTGCGGCTTGTAACTCTTTTTCCAGTATTAACCTGGTTCGATATTTAGTTTTTATTGCAGCCAGTGCCGAAAAGCCCGTTTCGCATAAATAAGACGTGACAAACGGTAGAAGCACTTGCATTACTTTGCAATACAAAGATTCATACTCTCCACTAAGATTCATCCAAAATTCAATTATGATTTCATTTTGAAACTTCTGTTTTCGTGAGCTATCGCATGACAATTCTATCACTTTTTCTTTTTCGATGGTTGTCAACTCAAATTTGTCTATTTATAGATATTATGGTTTATTCGTTTATTTATAGATATTATGGTATGAACTTTGATTTTTTGTTAAAAAGTTTTGGCGCCTCCCCTGGCAATAGTCCGCGACTCACCTGGAAGTCGCGCCTCCCAGTGTGGAAACCTCGGCCTTACTTACAAAGCATTAATCAGCTTAAAAGATTTATCAGTATATAATATGAAACTCTACCTTTTAGATTACAACTAAAGTATCGCGCCTTAGAATTTTACATGCTTGAGTGTAACTCTCCTTTGCCCTTAAGTACTTGAGTAAGTTGCTTCAGGGTTCAGAGTTACTTTAAGAAAACACAGTTGCCAATCGCCAGTTTGCAGCTAATCAAGGGGGGGGGGGGATCCTCCTCCGGCTTTTGTTTTCATTGACATCACACAAGTTGAAATTTGAATTCTGAATCATTTCTTTCACAACAGCATGGATCACAAGTGACTATCTTGGGGGGGGGGGGGGGGGGGGGGGGGGGGGAATTTGCAACTGGAGGGCATTGTCATCGTCTAATAGGTAGTTTTGATAATCACCAATAGCATTTTCAGGTTGCGTATAGTAGTAGGTTCCTTTCACTTGTCTGGAGATATTTCGTAAATGTAAAAGTAGATAATATAACCCAGAGAAATATATCTTCAAAGCATTCATTTCTGAATTTTGGGTACTACCCTTAAAGTAGTGCGTTACTAAAACAGCGTTTATCTCAATACACATCTCCGTAAAAACTGCTATGGGAATAACGAGAATATTCAAAAGAGGTCGGAACTCCCAAAGGATAGAGAAATTTCGCAACGATGAGGTGAAAAGAATATGAGCTCTATTTGATATTTTACTGATTTTTTTCATGAAAGGTATAGCTTTCAAATTAATTATGATAAAAAATTTTGTATGTTGCCCAACGATATTGAAATTATAAATGATTGATAAAGTTCATAATGATATAGCAATAAATGTATAGCGTGTACTTTATACTGTATTTAAGAAGAACCTTAGTTGTTATTTGTCTAAAAGGTGTAATTATTAAATTATTATGTTTTAAACAATATAATGAATATATATATATATATATATATATATATATATATATATATATATATATATATATATATATATATATATATATATATATACATTTATTTATTTATTTATATGTTGAGGGCATGTCTAATATAGCATTTTTTGAGCACTAGAACACTTAAATAACAGTTTAAGTCAGTGGCTCTGAAACATTTTTATTGAACTCCTTGGTCATGACTAAAATTATAATGTACCCCAAGACCTAATTCTTTTTGTCATTTTTCCAATATTCCGTCGAGAGCTCGCCCCATCTTTGAAAGGGCGATGCGTACCCCCAAGAAAATCACTAGTTTGAAAGCCACTGACTTCTAGAGCTATAAGCCTCCATCGCTTACCCTTGGAATTTCACTCTTATTAAATTATCGCATTGTAATACGAACATTTAAATTCTCCATTATTGATACGGCTCTTAAAGCCGTATTAAAGCCTCTTGTACTAAGAAAACAAGAGTGACCCCTTCGATTGAGGATTTTTCCCTCTCAAAACGATATTGAGTTGCCTTGTTTCGATCGTATTTTTACCAAAATCCCAATCTGCTTGTTCGGTTCACTTTTGAGGTTATTTTCACAAATCTATTTAAAAATATCAGTTTCCTACTTTGAATGACCTTATCCTTTTTGATAATTGGCATGGTATTTATATAACTCCATGTATGTGCAAACCATGTACGTTGTAACGTATTCCTGCGATTAGTGTCAAAAGCAAACACTTTAGGTAGCGTCACAGGTTACGTGTAAGGCAGACAGCTTAACTAAAATCGAGACTTTTAAGATTAATGAATTGCACTTTTATTTAACAATCACACGGTTAAGCCGCGATCTAATTTTATATAGTACACAGTGAAGTACGTAGAACTCGGAGTAGTTCGAGGAATTTCTGGAACAGCCTCTCGAGGTAGGGACACACTGACGCTGTATCGAGATGAACTGCCGGTCGGGTCACGGAAGAAATAGCCGTCGAATTCAGTCCTTTAGCGAAAGACGTAGATCAGACGAGATTGTATCTCCGCAGATGAAACGTGGATTAACACAGAGTTTTAGTCGGCTCGACACACACTCTTCCACTGGAAGCTAGCAGCTTCTCAGAAATAACAAAACTGGGGAGATCAAGTTTCGATCGCTTTCCTCGACCTTTCACGATGAGAAACGGTCTTCTTCATGCAGAGGGCTGAGCCTCTAAAAATAGCAAAGTCACTCAAATTGAGTGGAGCTAGGAGATCAGCTATCACTCCTAAACTCTGGCTTCTAATCTCTCAATATCTCAAATCTCTGGCTTTCAAGCTCTCGTCGGCTTATTTAAAAGCTTGATCCCTGGCGGAATTTCTAACAGCCTCCGTCTCTCAAGCTCGATTCGGATAGGCTGGTCCGCCTAGGCCTTGTGCAAAACGATAAGGATTATTGTATCTTAATCGCCCGGCTACCTTGTTAAGGTCGTGTGTCAAGGAGCGTTCCTTTCATTGTAGTTTAACGTCAAGGCAAGGCGCCAGTCCGTCGGCCTTTTATTCTTAAAGCGCGCCCCGAAGAGGTGTTTCATTGTAGCTCCTCTTCGCTCGGGGGTCTGTCATTCTTTAGAATCGGTTCACGGCTAGCGACGATTTTAATGATCTTTCTGCTCGCCTAGAGGAGGGGAAAATTGCTACAACGTGTTCCCTTCGGCTTTTAAGTTTTGGCTCAAAGAGCATAAGAGCTTTGTGATAGGAGAAAGAAAATAAGTTTTATCGCTACCCATTCTAAAGACTCGACACTTTTTTTTCTTTTCAGAAGCATGGCGTATCCTAACTGGATTATTTTGTGAACTTCTTCATAGCTCATGACGTTCAAAACTTGGTTAACGAAAGCAGTTCTGTTCCTTATGTTTATGCACATGGGGAGACAACTTTATATGTGCTAAATTCCCCCCCCCCCTCCTTTTAATATTTGTCTGGTATTCTCGGGCCATTTCTATCCTGTATGCGTTTTCTTTACTCCATGGTTCTTGGATATATTCTGCTCCTGAAGAAGGTAGGTGAATTCGCTTTCGAGAATGCAATTGAACTTAATTAACAATTATTCATAAAGAATTTCTAAAGGTTTTTTCATACCCTAACCAATTAAATATTGTGTTAAAATTTAGTCACCTTTCGGGTGCTATAAAATTAGCGCTGGAGAATAATGTCTAAATTCCTCGTATAAAAAAGGTAAAATCAGTGTTGGAAACACATCCAGAATGCATTCTCAAGCTAATTTACACTAGCCTTTATCAGCAGAAAAATGATATCCTTCCTTCCTGCGCTTCCGCTAATCCTAAAAGCCTTATATTGTTAACCTCGTTTGACGAGACGCGTAATATCATATGTTTCAGTCTTAAAAAAGCAAAAAATGAAGATTCTAATAATTGCAACTCTTCATTTACTCTTCAAAATGAAATATTTCATCTTTATCATAAGCTCATAAGATTTTTGAATAACTTAGAATAGGTAAAAGCGAGAAATAACAGAAGATTGTTCTTACTCTGGGTATCAACAATCAACGGTGGAGAAAGCTAACAGGGAAGAAAAGTGAGCCAATAATGCCAAGAAGGATATTTTAAAGCCTTTAACGTTCGGGATCTCTAAAGGTTTATCGATTTCAAGAGAAATCCCACGCAGAAAGGGCAAAAATAAATTACACAACCGATTTGTGGACACGCATGAAACTAAACAGAACGTGTTACCTTTTTCAATTAAAGGAAATCGAACAGATAAGTGCGAAAGAACGCGTGCACTATTTGAAAAGCTAAAACAATATGATTAAATGCTTTTTTTACTTTCTTGTCTAGAGTAACGAAAACATGCCTTCCGTTATATCTCAGATACCTAAAGTAATTAAACTCTGACGTTCCAAACTTATGAAGCTATCCAATCCTGAAATCCGATATAATGTCTGTTTACAGGTGAAATACTAACATTGTAAACGGTTGAATAAAACAGCTACTCATAATAAAACTTAAGTTTATACTTCGTGTAAGTGTCACTTAGAAGCCTGTAGTTTTAAAACTGATGCTTTCTTCTTCTTCTTCTTCTTCATAAGCACAACAGCCCTCTACAGGCCCTGGCTGCCTCAACCACGCGCTCCCTCCAGCGACTCCTTTCCAATTTTTAGCTTTCAAAGTCTTTAAGTCTTTTTCAACGTCATTTAACCCTCTAGTCGGTGGTTTACCTCTTGATCGGGATCCTTCAGGTATTTTAAATGTCAAGATCTTAGTGGGATTATCTTCCGAGCTTTTTCAGACGTGGCCAAGCCATCTTAATCTACACTGCTGGCCACTGTAAATGCAACACCCTGAAGGAAACATGCAAATAACATGAAATTTACAACATGCATTAGCGGAGGTGAGATATGCAAATGATTAGAATTTCAGCGCAGACGCACATCACGCGCGCCTGTGGCGCCACTTCAAAGCGCTGGTCTAATTTTAGACTGGTCTAATTTTAAACTGGTCTAATTTTAGAATCCCCTGCCAAATAGACCCTTTTTTTCAATTGGACCTTCAGGTTGAGGCCTCTATTGATCACTTTTGTAATTAGAAACCCCCCGTTTTACCTCTTTCTGAATAATTCGCGTAATCACATTTAACTTTTAACAATTATCTTAATTATTCTTCTCTCTCTCTCTAATTAATCCTTGATATATATATATATATATATATACTATTACTACGGAGGACCTGTGTTATTTGTGATTGCCCATAAAGCCTATACAGTTAAAAATTATATCTAGCTCTCCAACGTCCCACTTCCTTCACTGGGCCAAAGATAGCCCTGACGATTTTTCTCTCAAAAATGTCCAATGAGCGCTGCTTGTCTATGCTCAAGGTCCATGTTTCACTAGCGTAAAGTAAAACAGGTAGTATTAGTGTCATATAAATTCTTAATTCAGCTTTGCGACTGATGAGGTTAGATCTCAATTGCCTTCACAGTCCAAAGAAGCATTTATTAGTCATTTTGATTTTGTTATCAATTTTTGCTCTTAGTTTATTTTTGTCATTGATTATAGTGCCAAGGTATTTAAATTCATCAACCTTTTCAAAAGTGTAACCCTTAATGCTCAAAGGGTTGTTATAGTTTGCCATAGAGGGTGAGAATTCCATAAATTTAGTTTTATCCTCATTGATAATGAGGCCCCATATTTGTAGCTGAGGAAAACTGGTCTTTTATTGGGTCAAAAAATGGCTAAAATGTTCAATTAAAAAAAACCCCAAAATTATGTTTAAAGGTTCCTTTGGGATAACACAATGTTGATAAGGGATATGCAAATGTCTCACCGAAGTTTAGAATTATCTATGGAAATTTAAAATCGCCGGTAGTTTTCCCCGAATAATTTCTGTAATTAAAAATGATAAAATTCCAAGCATTAGATAGGGTAAAATTATTGAATAAAGTTATTGTTTTGACTTATGCGCCTGGCCGGACCATTTCAAACTAGGTCCAAACATGGCAGCGGGCTGAGAAATGAGGTTCTGGTTTTCAAATAAAGTTACTTTTAATTGAAAATAAAATCAGGGAAACTACTTTAAATAGAAAAAAAAAATCAGGGAAATAATTTAAATAAAAAATAAAATCAGGGGAACATTGAATTGCTTAGGCAATCTGTATTAATTCCGTGTGCTTTATTCCTTGAATAATTTCCTTCTATACAAAAAGGTTTTTTAAACGTACGTGAAGATTGTTACATTAAAAAAAAACTAATAAGACATCATCGAAATACTCTGAAGTAACAATATAAAGATTACGTGCTTTTTTCTTTTAGTAATTGGTAGCGAAGGCTTTCTTAAGGGGGGGTAATCACTGAAATCCGATTCTGACATAAATATATGTTAGAAACATTACATGCAGATTAACTACTCCAAGTAATTTCATAGGAAAGAAGGAAACGGCAAAAGCTCAAAGTTTGCTTCTAATTGGAAAATTAGTTAAAAGGATCTTAACGAAACTAGTGGGGACTGTGTAATAATAGTTGTTTGAAATTCCACCTACCTTCTCTCACGCACACGGAAAGCACAAATAATAAAAATTGAAGCACCGTGAAAATAATTTATTCTAGTTGATGTTAGAGGTTACTGTCACATGAATTAATCAATGAAAAGCCAAAGAAGATATTGTATTAGAACAGTAAGTAGAAAGAAAAAGTCACTTGATGTAATATAATTACAAGTCATTTGATCTAAATTAGTTCTATCCTTTTTAATTCCAATAGCTCTTTCATTTTCTTTAGTAATTTAAGAGGTATAAAAAAGCAATACGTTGCAAAGAATTTCAGAATTAAATTTCGGAGGAGTACCCAGAAAAATTCAGTTAAATAACATTTACTTTGGTTGTTGTTTTCCAACTTAGAGCTTATTTAATTTCGCATTTTCTCAGAAATACTAATCTAAAAAAGAGCTAAGAAATTTTTGAAATGTTTGTTTCCCACCACGACACAAGGTGAACATAAAAATGAAAAATAAGGAAGAAATTTTTCAGAAATTCACTTTTGAAAGATCATCTCCAGAGCATTCTTTGAAAATATATATCACGTCATCTTCACTCTGAATATGTGCTACGAAGAACTTCTTTCTCGCAAATTTGTTTTCCGAAATATTTTACCTTGCAGTGATTTGCCGAGGCGAGTTCTATATTTTTACATCATAAATTTCTTTTTTAAGGGAAAACATTCTGCGAACATTCTTGTTCCATTTTGAAACTTATGAACAAACAATTTTTTGGTGTGTGTTTCTCAATATGTGTAGATTCCTCGTTTTCATCATTATCTTCTGTACCGTGAGAAGTGACTTTTAATTGCTACTCGTGATATAATTCATTTTTTTTTCAACTAGCCAGAGAATATGATTTCTTTCAAATTCTGTAAATTTTTTATCATTTTCGTAAATGCAGCTCAAATTTAAATGACAATTTTTCATAGGCTTTTCCTTATAAGCTTTCTTTTCTAGTAAACATTATCTGTTTTTCCTTTGTTTATAATATGTTACAGTGGAGTTTAGTTAAATCAAATAGTGATTTTTAATAATTTGTCGGCGAACAGATTCTTTGTACTTTAAAATTTGAAGAAGGAAATATTTAAGCCGTTCATATCTGGTTATAATCAGAAATATTGGAGCATAAACATGTGTGTAATTGCTATGAAATGGCTTTACTTTTTGAAGTCCTGTGAAAAGAACAAATTTTTTTTCTGTTATACTGCCCCTAGTAAGAGTTAATCCTGGAATTCTATAACATTTTGCATGCTTCTGTGTATCAGGTTTGGATGCATTTGAAGTAAAATTAAACCAAGATTTTCAAATGTCATCAAAACCTTCTTGCGTACGATCTTTAAAATTTTATTTATTTTCTTTGATTTTCGTTGATAATTAAATTACTTCTTGAAACTTCATCTGTACATATATTTCCATTGAATATACTATTATTTTTAATAAGTGTTCACAAAAAGTCAGAACATATATCATAACTTGAAGAGTCGTATAGTTTACATAATATTTTACATCATAATTTTATCGGTATAATAAAGTATCATGAAACTTATAACTATACCGCACACATTTATTTCTTACTTTTTTCTGTAAGGGATACACCTCCTGCACATGAATAGTATTACCTTTCTCTATAAAATCTGACCAAACAATGATATTTTCTGTAATTCAAAAGTCTCCTCCGGTTGATTTCAAACTTTGTGAACATTATCTATGGAATATTTTTTATAACATACTTTTTTTAGTGATCTGTAGCTTTCTAGTTTACTTTTTTAGTTTTAATAGCTCAATTTCTGTTCATTTTATCTCTAAGAGACAGTGGTAGTTAGTGTGTAGTTCAAAAGTATGACTCCTTGAGCTTTTATTCATATTTTCTCTCTGTTTAATCTCAAGAGGCAAAAAAGCGTAATACTCAAAAATCAACAAGCCAGGCTAATTTTTCTGCGCATTGTACAGCCACAGAGATGTTTATAAAATGCCTCAGTGGTAACATTGTACTTTAACTTCATTTATTCGTGTAGTGTCAGCGAACTGTGATACTTAAGTGAATGAAACTTACAATGAAATAAGTACACTTTTACAAATCTCGAGTGTTAGACTCAAACACCTGTAATTGATTTCAGTTCTATATGCATAATATTGTCGCATAACCTAATTCAGCTGTAGGATGAAATTAGAATTAAAGACTTTAGTTCAAGTACATTTAAATAAAGTATGGCCACAGGATCCAAATGTCAGTAAAGAAATCCTGCATCTCATCTTTAAAATTTTATTCATTATGATACTTTTATTTCCATCTTACAAGTAAATCTGCATTGTCAGCCTACGTTCAGAGGAGACCAATAGGGAGAGGGACTCCAGCAATTATTAACTAAACCAAAGAAGAGGGAAGGGAATGTTTATTTCTTAATTCCTTTATGATTCATCAAATGAAGTAAATAAGAGTACAAATGCTGATGAAAATTCATTCCTATGCATGAATAATTTTATTATAGTAGATATCGCTTCTAGCAATTTAATTTAAGTAATTTTTAAGATCTCCATACGGAGCCCTTGCCGTCAGTGGGAAATTTTAAAGTTTGTTAAACACAGAACAGAATTTTATTTAAAAATATAAACTTTTTTTTTTGCTTTTAATAAGAAAGGCTGTAAGAAATGAAAAAAAAAATCCTATTTATTTGCTGTTGGCAAAACCCGTGAATAATCAAATTCCTGAATATGAAAACCGGTTACAGTCAAGGTTCGTTACAATTCAAAATGCCCGTATACGGATCGAAAATGAAAACTGTGTGTGAAAATTTTAAGTACATTTTTGGTTCGCCACAGCTAAAACATGTCATAAGAGGTTCCTAATTTTAAAAGGGAATTTCATAAGTTGGCGAGTTTTAAAATAAGTATGTTAACTATTCAAAAAGTTACCAAATCCTTATAGAAAATGTGCT
>OU015492.1:184543563-184558563 GCA_907164885.2 Dolomedes plantarius | reverse complement strand
TAATTTTGGTTTACTTGCTGGTTCTCACAAGGTCATTGTAGATTCACGGTATGGAGATAGACAATTTTGCAGCTCCTTTTTGAATTTTCGGCTTCTTTCAACGGTAGGGTCTGCATTCAGGAAAAAAGATTCAAGATTTTCAGCTAAACTTAGGCCTTCTTGTAATTTTATAGAGTTATAAGTGAATAAATTATAATTTGTTTATCAATTTTCATGTAAAGCCACTATAGTTCATTATTCTTATAGATCATTATTTTAAGGTAATTTAGGTTTTAAATGTGATAAATAAAAATCATGTTATCTTGTGCTATAGTAGTACAATGTTGTACAAAGGTTTTCTCAATTTTTTATCGTGTTAGAGCGAAACCGTGTTACATGTTGCAGTGTTATACGAGGGTTCCCGCAATTTATCTTGCCGTTCTATAATAGGGCTAACTGTATATATATATATATATATATATATATATATATATATATATATATATATATATAGAATAAATTGAGAATTGTCGGCGAATATGAGCTTAGTTCCATTAGAAAAAGTTAGAAATAGTAAATAAATAGAAATACAATATTAATGTTTATTGAGTCAATTATCTTCCTTAATATCCTGTAGTAAGGAAAAAGATTTAAAAGCTCCCACGAACAATGGTATTTGTGTCTGAGGGTTTTATTTATGTACTTTCAGGAAAACTATTGGCTTTCATTTAATCGAATGGTACTTGAAACAAAGGTAATCTGAAGAATAATATACTGGTGTCTATTTTGAGTGGGTTTCTCAATGACACTGTCTAGTTTTTTCTTTTCCGCTTCTACACTCCAGTTTCATCTTCACAAACATGATGATAGCTTTATAATACTTATAATAGATAATAAATCGATTATAATTCTCTTTCAATTGCTGTAAAGGTTTAAAAATTATCTTTTGTAGCATAATACGTATATATGTATACAATTAATTATATTTTCACCAGTTATCTATTACCGCATATAGAAGCATTTAATCCCATATTCTCTGTTCAATAACGAGTGTTCTATTTTAAACTTTTGAATCTTGATTCGTGAAATCCACGTATAACGAGAAAATAAAGGGTTTTTTTTACTTATCAATATATTGCTTTACAAAACTGGAGGTTTGGGAAGGGAGATATTTAAAACATTTCTTAAAGTCTAATGAATCGTTTCTTACAGTTTAAAGCCAATCCATCTCATTTTTAATTTATTTGATGGGAGTACTTTTAAAATGCCAATAACTTCTTCATTCAAGATCTTTCAACTTCTTCAATACGAAATCTTTTCAGCACGTAGAGCTTATTTTGCCCAGGAACAAAGCTTCATTCTAGTATGCAGCCTTGATTTGAACTGACACATCTATTCAGTTTAAGTCATTTTTCAATGCTAGTGTAAGACTATAAAGTTTTCCAAGTAAAATCTATACATCTTCATTGTGCTTCGACGAATGAAAGATTTTCCATCCTTTTCTTTGAATAGAAACATCTCTATTTCCATTTCAAAACGCGACACCGGTAAATTGTTGCAATGCGCTGTTATCCTTCTATTTATTTTTTATCCTGTGGGAAATATTAACTATTATTTGACTGAACGCAAAAGGTCGACAGTTTCTAATCTAGACGATAGATGAAAAATACCCATGTAATAACTGCTAAACTATTATAATTTGAATTTGCGGGAAATAAAGCACAAATTTATATTACATGTCAACATAATCTATTTTCAATTATTTAGATGTACGTTACTTTACGATAATGTTCAAATAATTAAAACGATAAACATGTTAATAATTTACATTGAATGTTTAATTCAAGAATAATCATCTTAATGTATTCATCAGTGACTTTATTGGTAGCCTTAGGTCTAGCTCAATTTTATATTCGTTATTTAATCCAGTCATTCATATTTATATTTTGATCATATAGTATGTGTTTAAATACATTAAATTTTAACATAGTTCAGTCTGTATATGTACTTGTAATTTACCTGTCTGTAAATAATACGGAAGATACATTTATGCTGTAGTTGATTAATTGTTTTTACTGCGAAACTTTGCTTCTAATAACAGTTATTTGGATTTGTTTAGCATTTTTTTCTACTAATTGCAGCATGATCACCATAAAAATGTTTTTTCTTCCTGTGCTTTTTCTGTTTCTACCTGCAATGTTGAAATTCCGCTTTTTTTTCACTTGTTTTATTTGTTACTGATGTCTTCAGTTCGACGTTAATTTGATTCCATGCAATCTCCAATACATTTTTTTTTTCTTGTTATTTGCTATAATCTCGCTAAAAAAGAAAGAAGTTAAAGTAGGAATTCAAAGTAAGGTGTTATTGTCTCATAGACTGATTAATCAAACTAAAACAAATATAAATGAACTATTGTCACTGGAGAAATAGTTTTTCGGCCATCACATACAAACTCGTGCTGCCATAGCAGAGGAAATAATTGCAATTGCTGTCAGAACATCATTTTATTGAATTTCGATACATTTTTATTAGATATATCTTGCCATGTTTTGTCACAACATTTTTGATATAGAAAAGAGATATCCGACAATTCTTTATGTTCTCTAACATTTATAAGATGGGTTTGGCGTCCTTAATTTTTGTAAAATCTTTAGATTTAAATATTCAAGCTCGTCCTTGAAGGTTCTTTTTTGAAAGTATTCGAAAATTATATATTATATATATATATATATATATATATATATATATATATATATATGTAAAAGCCTATTTAAAGAAGTTTAAAAAGGTATCAAATGTTCTTTGCAAAGTAATGAAAGCTTTAAGACTAGCGTAAGATGGGGTTATTTTGTGACAGTTTTTGATTTTTTTCCTGCGCCAGCCGATCAGTTTTAAAGGCAGCCCAAAACGAACAATTGCAAAACATTGGTACATCCTTTCCTTACCTAGTAATGTATTGCTCTAACCCGGATCTTAATTACCATTGAGAAATTAAAGGTAAAATGTGTCACAAAGTTGCCCCGCCGTGTGGGGCTACTTTGTGACATCTGTGTTTTCGCCTTGAAATCCAAGAGGAAAAATTACTTGATACAAAGTTAGACTGTAAAACGCTTATAAAAATCTTGATACACAATTATATATACCTATTACAAATATTGAATAGCTTTATCTATATCTTTGACATTAAAGAGACCTCGGGTGCTCAGGGCAGCCATCAGTTCTTTGAGAAGATGAGGAAATTCGTCTTTCGGCACATTCTGCTCCTTCGGGTAGATTTTTTCCAGATAGTCAATACTTCTTTCTTTCCAGCGGTATTTTAGAGAACGGAAAAACGCAACATCGAGCTGCTGGAGGAGGTGGGTCGACTTTGTGGGTTATTTTCTGACACTGTCAATGTGTCACCTTTCGATATTTTTGGTTATGTTCTCATATCTCTCGGAAATATCACTACTCAAAAGTTATATTGCTCCAGAATCTAACCAACATATTGACAGTAAAAAAATAATTACCTGTGGGAGTTGGTTGTATAATTTGTTAAGCTTCAGCACACAAAGTTTCCGAAGTTTGAGTCAATAGCTTAACAACAGGTTTGTGCAATACACTGGCCAGCGAAGACGAATGACGCGCAGAAGCTTCGGACACTGGTGTCTCTGTATGTCGTTCAAGCTGTTGGCGCTGTTTTTTGCCTACCTGGTATCACGGGCGCTGCGCAAGATCCGAAATACGAAAAGATTACTATGTGTCACAAAATTATCCCTGCAGTCACAGAGTAACCAAGATTGGTATGAAAATATGCTGGCTTATTTTGTTAAAAGATACAAATGTCTGTGTATTGAAAATAATTGTTTTTAAATATCTTTTAGTAGATCATGCATTATCCGTTTACTTGTGGCTTTCATCGTAGATTTAGTTTCTACAATCACTGACAAAATGTTTTGAGATTTAGCTACTGTTTTGATAATACTGCAGATGCTACATTATTATTTTAGTAACTCAGGAAGAGGGTGAGAAAAATTCAATCGAAAATACATTTTGACAGGGCACACAACCCCTGAACTATTGATGATAAAGGCTTTTTAAGGAGAAACATGACACGGCTTGATATGTAATGATCATCATTTGTACTACGATGGGCATGAAATCTGGGTTCGATTTCCAAGTCAGTGCAGTACAGTAAAACCTCAGTTATCCGGACTAACTGCAACCACAGGCAATCCGGATAATCCGAGTAATATGGTTAATAAGCAAAACGAAATCCTTAACTAAGCAGACTTAATTTTTAGTACGATAAAAAACTATGCTTTGTACCAAAATTACATAGTATTGTTTAGAAGACATTAAAAAATATAAAAATAACTTTTCACATCATTTCTTAACAAAGAATTAATGAGTCTCGTTAAGCTTTCTTAAACTAAACAAAAAGCATTTTATTACCATAATTTATTGTACATCCTATTCAGGAACTGTACATGGAATCAAACTAAAAAGCGAATATTTGGTGTACTTGTAGTTACGTTCTTGCTATCATAGTTAAAAATTATTATCTAATGTGAACATTAAATAAAAATAATGCCTACAAATCTGATCCGGATTATCCGGAGATCTGGATCAGTGAGGGCCAGATAAATTAGGTTTTACTGTACTTTCAAAAAGAAAAACTTAAAAATGAATGTGTAGTGTTGTTGTGTATATTACTCTTTACAATCTGAGATAGGGACTAAAGGCGTGGTTGTTCAGTAGGTTCCAAATTTTCTTCATAATTATTTACAGGAAAATATTTCTTTTTATACATTCCTTAAATGAATCTGTTTATAATTTAACCCTTAGCTTACGGGACCCATTTCTCTTATTGCCTCTTTAGAACGGGAAATTTCACACCCCCTTTGTCAGGACGGCCATTAAGGGTATATATATATGTATATATATATATGTATGTATGTGTATATATATATATATATATATATATATATATATATATATATATATATATATATATATATATATGTATGTATGTATGTATGTATATATATTTATATATATATATATATATATATATATATATATATATTTATGTATGTATGTATGTATGTATATATGTATGTATGTATATATATATATATATATATATATATATATATATATATATATATATATATATATATATATATTCATTCATTCTTGGGCTGTATTCTTGGGATACATGCTATCCCATCCCGTAAGGAAAAGGTTAATATACTTTTGTTGTATTAAAAATCAACCGCCGATGCTTATGCTTTTGCAGAGTTCCCATAAACTGTTTAAGGCTGATGTGTACTAACCCTACTTGATTCGCTCACCTCAATATCAACCTATGGAGAAAATGTGTCTACTATTGACAGCTACACAAATGCTGATAATCCAATAAAAATGATATTTTCAGATAGCCTGAACTTTTTTGCTACTTGCAACAGGTTTCCTTTTATAACTTTCGTCCACCAAAGGAATTGATGAGCGTTTAAAACACACTATACCAGATTTTTTTCCCCGAATGATTTAAATTTTAAAATATTATTTGCATTTTTAAAAAAAAATGAAAAAGGCCTCAAGGTGTAAAATTTCTTTCTCTATCACGGAGTACAGTTTAAAAAAAAATAAAACTTTAAATCCAAGTCGGCAATCTTTGGAAAAATTTTCTCCATAGGTTAACATTGAAGTGAGTGAATCCAATAGGGTTAGTACACAACAGTGTAAGGTATACATAAGATTCGATTCACAAGAATAGAACTTTTGAGTGAATGAATTAAAGAAGCTGCTTGAGATATGCTAATTTCGGCATACGCGCTTGGTATAAATACCAAGCAGCTTGATTAATACAGAGGTTGAAGAAAAGGTTGTTAAAGTTGATAGATAAGCGTAAGGGAGCTACGAGGAAAGCAGCTCCAGGTGCTATCCTGCGCCAGTGCTTAGGGGGCGCAAAGTTTACGTGGCAGTACTGCTGGTTTGACTCTCTGCTGGTTTGTGAGTATTTGCAATGTGTATTTTTATTGAATGATAATATATATTCCGTACAAGTAGTACGTATGCTTATTGCTGTAAAAGCAAATTCTATATGTGCAACGAATTCAATAAACATTATTTCATGTATAAACTGTGTTTGTATCAAATTCATTTAGAGTGCCACATCAAATTATATACACCCAAGTCTGGGTAGAAGTGAGCTATACTCTACAACAGCCTTAACCCTTTCGCGACGGCAGTTCCGATCACGCGCTTTCCTCTGAGGCCGGAAGTTTTTCTCGTGAGCGTACCCTCCAGGCCGGCGGACTTTTAAGAGCTAAGCCTAAAGTTACGAAAAATTCCGAAATAGTAACATTTACAAACAAATCTATTTATTTAAGCTATATATGGGTTACTTACACATTCTTTTATTATTTTTCCACTAAAAAATTTTTGTTATACAGTTTAAAATATTTTTCGCTGGGACATAATGTCGAAATCCTACTCTCCCTTTCCACAGTAAGATACTTTCATCAACTGATATATTCCTATCAGGAATATATCCAGAATATGTCAATAATATATCAAGAACTCTGAAAGTTTTGAATGATTAAATCTAAAAAAGGTTTAATTTTTTCAATCTTTTTGGCATTAGTAGAAGTTAAATGCAAGTATCAAAGAATTTCGATGCTTTGGTCCCGACTCATAACCTTACTGAAAAAAGGTTTTGCAATCATTGGATTCGTTGAGTAGTACATCTTAATTTTTGGTTTTTTAACGATACCCATTAAAATTGTCAAAGCAAATTAAACAAACATTTCTTCTTTAGTTACAGGCAAAAATACTTCGAGGATAAACTCTGTTCACTTTCCGGATTTATGAACCTCTCATACGCATTAATTTGGTTAGTATAATATAATACGCATTAATTTAGTTATTAAATCCATTACAGTTTCATCAAAAAAACATCTGAAATAATACAATTCATTTGATACAGCATCATCGACTTTTATTCCGCATGCCGCTGTGAATGTTAGTAGAGTTAAATCCCTTACGGGAGAAGACCACAAAGAAGTACCGTCCCGCGATATACTCAGAATAGAAATGTCTGATATATCTTCATAATCACTCTGATCTCCGTGTTCCAAATAAACAGATTCACCCGACGAGATTTTTGTATCACTGTCACTACTTTCATTTTCAGACACATTTCTTATCAATTCAGAAATTTCGTCTTCTGTTAAATATTTTCTCCTTTTCTCCATATTAAATCATCAAAGGAAAGAAATCTCACTGCAACAGAATCTGATTCTGACTCAAAACCCATATACCCAATGCTACAATCCCACCGCAAAAGAAAAATAAACAAAGATATCTCGTAAACAAAGACCACGTGCAAAGTTAAAATGCATTACCCGCTGACAGCCAAACGCAATACATCCATTCCTCCGTTTGTTTACATAAAACGATAGACCGCATGTGATTCATACTAGTCTTGTTTTCGAATAGAAGGTCCCAACTACGTGTACTCCAAATTTCATAGACATGCGGTGCCATCTTGTGCCCCAAAAATTAACTAATAAAACGTTCCGAACTACTGACACGTATAGGTGACGATCGGCCAGAAACGCGGATAGCTGCTGTCACGTATAGGTGACGATCGGCCAGAAACGCGGATAGCTGCTGTCACGTATACGTGACGTTCGCCGCGAAAGGGTTAATATACAACTGAAAATAAAAAAACTTTTTTAGCATTTTTCCTGTGTAACAAAAATCTAACACCATACCTGAATGAAATCAGCACTTTTTGCCGTTTCGTTTAGTTAATACCAAATTTGTTTTAACTTGAATGCTCTGCATTTTGCCGTATTGGTAGATTTTCAGAGTGCTACAGTCATGTAGGTCGGATTAGGATATTACAGGCTGAGAACTACAGTTAGAAGCCGATCCAGGACAACTATGAACAACCACGTCTACAGCGAAACGCGAGATGAAGATGTCGAGAAGTCTAGAAAAAGATTTCTTTTGCTTTCACACACATTCGTCTAGAACAGTAAATCTCAACCTAGGCCTCCCTTTGGATGACCTTCAGACTCTAACCCTTCCCCTCCCCCCAGGCCCGAAGCATATCTGCATAAATTTTAAAAGATCAAAATGTGAATTGAAATTGTCCAAGAGGCATGCGCCAGCTGCAAGTTTATAAGAGCGCTGCAATATTTGCCCAAGAGATAAAAGGCCCGCATTCTAGTACCGCCGACTATGAAAGAAGCGTACTTTAACAGTACATAAAACGTACGTTAACAGTACACAAAAGCGCTTTGTGTTGTTAGCATCACTCTCTCGTTACAGTCATAAAATAATATTCCAAAAAGAAACAAAAATGCTATGAATTCTATATACCTAATCGCTAAATTTAATTTTTGTTTTCACAAGCCTTATTAAAATACGTTCTATACATATTTTTTGGTAACCATCCGCGCCCCCCCCCCGCCCCCGAGTGCGGAGGGTTTGGCTGCCCAGGTTGAGAACCACTGGTGTAGAATCACTATATTAGGCGATAAGAATAGTGTGGGAATTTATATAGGGTGTCCTCTGGCAAAAAGTATCCAAAAGTTATGGTTAATTTTATGGAACTACCCATTAGAATTAAGAAAGAATTATTTAAATAGAAAGAACATCTAAGTTTTAATATCAATCATAGATTTCTATCATAGTAGCATAGATTTCGATGTGTGCACCTTTTGTAGCACGACAAACGTCTAAATGGTAATCCAGTTCTCTCCAAGTGTTTCATAGCATATCAGGAGTTATTACACGAATTGCTTGAATGATACGCTTCTTTAACCCATCCAGAGTTTCAATTTTTTGTTTATACACAACGGATTTAATGAATCCCCAAACAAAAAAGTCTAATGACTACTGATATGCTACGAAACACTCGGAGAGAACTGGATAACCATTTAGACGTCAGTCGTGCTACAAAAGGTGCACACATCGAAATCTATGATACTATGATCGAAATCTATGACTGATATTAAAACTTGGTGAGATGTTCTTTATTTAAATATCTTTTTTAAATTTCTAATGGGTAGTTCCGTAAAAATAAGTCATAAATTTTTGATACTTTTTTCCCGGACACCCTGTATTCTTTGCAATTTTTTAAATGAAAACTAGTTTTTATAAGACGAGTAACTAAAGCAATATCAAGCTTACAGCACTTTTTAATCTGTCACCTATTCCTCACCCCATTCCTAAAAAGATTGCATAAAGAAATGATATGGGTAATAGACATGGAAAATTTTAATCTATAGATGTGAACTAGGGAAAGGCCTCTTAAATTAGAGGGGAGAATTAATACAGAGAATACCAACCAACTGGTTAAGTAATAATATAATTAATAGAAGCCTTTAAAAATTAAAAAGAGATTTCTTACGGGCATAATCTAAGAAAAAATATTCCTTGATCATTGTGTTGTCAAGTTTATTAAAGTTTCTGAAATATGCCTTTTTTAAATATGAAATCATTAATAAATCCTTTTTCCGGGCTGACATTTCATTGTTAAAATTTATAAATAATGTTTAGTCGCCCAAAACCCAGTCTATGATCAGAATTCGTCTTCAACTGCTCTGAAAAATCCAAGGTTTTAAGATATATTTTTATTGATGTGCATCAGTGTTCAAAAAATCGAATAATCAATGAAAAGTATTTTATCATTGTTTTCTTAAAATAAATATAAATTATAATAGCAAATTAATAAGATGGTACAAACATATTTTATCATTTTATTTCAGTTATTTAAAAGAATGCTAAAAATTACTTCAATAATTTTACTCCTAAATTCATTGTTTTCACACCCTTATTTTCCTAGGAAATGTATAACAAATTACAAGATTTATTCAATTTACAAGATGATGAATGAGAGTGGATCTTAATATTAAATAGGCATGTGAAAATAACAAATGTTATTTTAGGACTGGGTTGAGCTTGATGACGCCACAAAACATATTATTTAAATCTTTCGATGTATGTCTTCTTAGAAGAAATACGTTATAAAATTTCACAGAAAAATATTCAGAAATATTTTCTCTACACATACGGAAAATGTAAATAGAGATAAAGAGAGAAAGTACTGCATAAAATCTGGTTCATATTCTCTCATTTATTTTATATTACTAAGAGGTATTTTATGCGGAATAGATTTCTTTATCAGCCCCATTGCTGTCGTAGTCACTGTAAAATAACAATTTTAACATGAGAATGGATAGGGGGAAAAAGGGTCGAAATTTCATATGAAACCCTTCAATAACATAAACGTATTTGAAAGTATACTTTGATTTCAGAGCTTTGAATGTATACTTTGATTTCAGAGCTTCAATGCTACTTGAATTTTCAAAATCAATCAAGCAGAATTTGTAAGGAGAAACAATATCTCAAAATATCGGTAACATCATGTACTACTTCAGATGTTTCAACCTGAAAATAAAAGAGTCTTTTGATAATTCTAAAGAGGATTTTTTCAATTTTTATTGTCTTTAACCCAATTTTGCTAAATTCATAAGCAACTTCAAATACAAATAACTGAAAATTCAACTAATCTGTTAGCTAAAACCTTCAAGGAAAATGACAGTATGCATATTTTATCAACTTTTTAAAGGAACTCGTTGTTTTTTTATCAAACAAAAGACGTATATTTTTATCGCAGTATCAGCATTTCTGGAAAACATTCCATAATAAATTTTGTTCCTTCAACAAACAACTATTACGTCAGAAGTAGTTTAATATGACAATGAACTAAACTGGAATAAAATATACATTTTTTTTCAGACAGAAAAGTCTAATAATTAAAAACTAATTCTCTTTTAAAGAAAGCCGCATTTAAAACACAACATCTAGATAACTCGTATTTAAAATTGTTTGAAGAATTTTCTTTTTTCGCTTTCTATTAGATATTTTTGTTCAGTTTTCAGGAGTAGAAATTCGTTAAAAATTGGCGAAAATCTAGTAAAAACATTTTCACATGCAGAAAAAGTCTTCTACAGGTATTAAAAGGAAGCTTTTCGTTTTTTCTGAGAAAAAAACTCTGATCTCTGATCTCTGAAATTTTTATCCACATTTTTCTCTACTAGAGGAAATAATGCTACATATGACATGGTTGATCATTCAGTATCTTCTCTCATAGGTTATCAAAAAGTCCTCTGAAATCACTGGTCTGGTTTTTTGTCTTCCACTTTAATCATTCGAGTCCTAGACAAAACGAAAGGTCTTTTAATATAGCAAACGCAACAAGACGGGAACTTGAAGGCATCCGTGTAGGTCTTCTTTTGATTCGGATGTAGTGCTAGTAATCTCTTGTAGGCATATTTCTGACGACACTGAGAACTGATACCTGACGGCAATGCCCCGTCTAGATAAGTGCAAGGCTTTTCTTCCTTCCTGAAACCGAAAGGATTTTCATTATTTCTGCTTTCACAGTGATTAAGTATTCAGTTTTACTATAGAAAAAATAAGTACCACGATTATACTTAATGAGAATATAAAATCAGTAACCGATTTTTTTTTTAATTTTTCACCTCTAATATTTATTGGATTGGCCAAAATGTTAGTTCAGTCTTAACCCTCAAACGTACAGTGGGGGTCGGATCCGACCCAAGGGTGTGTCTTCCGCCTCCCGTACTCTCCCTTCTCATTGCAAGAGATCGAGTAGACAAGGAACCCTACCAGATAGACCTACTAGATCACCCTACTAGATATAGGAATAAGTAAATGCGAATGTCTTTGTTGAAAAACATTATTCATGATCACTAGTCAGTTTTTAAAAATTTTCTTATTTTATATTTTTTAATTTTTATTTCAATTCTGAAGGCTAAAAATGTCAGTATATATTATTTTTTACATTTTTGTGCTCGGAAAGTTGGTTTTACTCACTACTAAAACTAGGTAGACTAAATTAGATATTAGACCTAATATATACAATATTCTATGTAAATGCCATAGAGATTTTCTTTGTTTAGCAAAATTACAATTCGTTCGTCATTTTTTTCTACAAAAAAGGATTTATTTCATGTAAAATACTGTTAGTAAATGTTATTATACAACAAAAATGTTTATTGTGTAAATATTTCTACCAAAAACCTCATAAAAAAAAAGATTGGATCGGACCCGATCCCACCATACCATCTATTTCGTTTCAAACCACTGTACCGTCTGAGGGTTAAGTAAGATGGCTGTAGTAGCGCTTACTTGTCTTAAACGTCATTGGAAACTATTTGTTAGATTGTGTTATGGCAGCTGTCCTTTCAGCATGATATTAAAGCAAAAACTTAACAAAATTGAGGATTTTTTGTATAGCTACTTTAATATTAAAGATGAAATAAAATTTGCAGCATTTTGGCATATTACAATTCATTTATTATTTCAAGAAAGGTAAAATCACAATTAGAACAACAACAACAAAAAAAAAAAAAAGATTTGCGCAGTGTAAGTTTTAGGAAGATGGAATTGTGAAGTTGCCTGCGAGATTGCAGATGGTAATGGCAAAACAACGATGAATATGTTGTTGGATAAAGTCACTGGTCAAAATCAAAAATGTGCCCTTTATTTTTACTTAAAAATCGAACGAAATTTTTAGCCACGTAACAGATACGCCAATTGAGCCTCTATTTAATCTCAACAGTATTTTGCAACTCGATTTGTCTCACTGTTTCATTTAAAGACGTCAGATTTTCTTACAACACTACCTGCCATTTTTTTATTATTATTTTCGTAATATTGGGCTATTATAAGATTTCGATGAAAATAAACTTTTCCATTAATCAAAATTATCTGGTTAAAATCTTGTCGGCTTGTTTTTTTAGTCATTTCTTTGATCATTTCCGTAAATATGGTGTTCCCTTTAATCGATTACTCATTTGCTTTCGTAGTTTAAAAGGTCCCCTCTAAACTAATCATTTTGTTAAAACCATTCTTCTTCGTCCGCCCACGATTAGGCAGCATAGCAGGACTTGGGGAAGTCCAATAAATGTCCTGCATATAAATGTACTTATATCACTGAACAGTGAAATAACAGACCTTTTTCCCTCAACCTTTTTTAATCAAGCGTATAGTTAACCTTTAAAAAGAAAATAATGCTCTTGGGTCACTTTAATTTTAATTTGTTATTGAATATCTTTTCATGATACTCTTGGGTCTATTTTTAACGATATCGAATAGTTTCTCTTACGCCTTCGTCATAACAAAGCCCTTTAACGAGATATTAACTTAAATTTTAAAACTTTATCTAATAAAGTGAATAACAACTAAAATACATAAAGCTAGAATATTACTCATAGTTTAATGAAGCATTGATAATTCTAATAAACTCAGACCTCGTAAGTAAAAAGGATTATTATATATACCGGGTGGCCATAATTAAACTGACAGTGCTCACAGTGTTCTGTAGCGCGATCTATTTGCGAGAATGACGCCACATTTTGTAGGAAGATTAAACAAGACGTGGGGCGAAGGATTCCGCGAAAAAATAAATTAGTTCCAAAAGTCACCGCTAGGGCAATATTTGGCGCTGTGTAATAGAAAATAGACTGTTAACAAATGCAAATCAATACGGAAATTATCTTTTATTTTGCATTCAAATGAGGTTCAATGTGGCTGCCGTTGTTGTGGACCACATATTGCATTCTGTGCACAGTATGCACAACAGCAGAAAGTAACATGTCTGCAGGAATCTCCCGTACAGTCCGTGATATGTTATCCTTCAACGTAGCCAGGTCCTGTACCACTCCTTGATAGACCTTGGACTTAAGGTAACCCCATAGCCAGAAGTCGCATGGGGTAAGATCAGGCGACCGAGGTGGCCATGCAGTTGGAAAGTAGCGGCTAATGACTCTTTCTGTTGTGAATTTCTGTCGTAGCAGCTGTTGCACCCGTACAGCAACGTGTGGAGGGGTTCCATCTTGCATGAAAAGGATTTCCCCCAGGCATCGTCTTTGCTGAAGTGCCGGAATGACAAAGCTGTTCAACATGTGGCGATATTTCTCTCCGGTAACAGAACAGGTTTCCGGTCCTGTCGGGGTAATGTTCTCATAGAAGAATGGACCTAAGATAAATTCCGCTGTGAACCCACACCAAACAGTTACCTTTGGTGAATGTAAGGGAATTTCTGTGACTGCATGTGGTGATTTGTCATCCCAAATTCGGCAGTTCTGGGTATTCACAGTTCCATGCAGGTAAAAGTGGGCCTCGTCTCCCCATAAGATTTTCCACGGCCAAGCATCATCCACCTCCATTCTGGCAAGAAAGGTGAGAGCAAAAGTCAATCGCTTATCATGGTCGGGGTACAGTAACTACTGTACACGGCTGATCTTGTACGGATAGAAGTTGATAATCTTTCCTAAGATTTTCCATACCGTACTGTAAGGCATATCCATATTCCGAGCTAATCCACGAGCGCTAGAGGTGGCAGCAATATTGTCTGGTCCTCTGTCGACAATCGCCGTGGCAACTGCTTCGATTGTATCCTGTGGTACAGGTTTTCGTCCTCTGCCTGACTGAACCTTCAGAGAACCTGTTTTCTCAAACGTCGCAACCATTGCTTTTAGCCCATTAACTGACACAGGACCGTTACCTTTACGCATTTTTTGTGCGTTCTAAAAGCACGAAGAGCGGCTGACGCGTAGCACTGGTTGAGGTAAAAGAATTTGACCAGTAACGCACGCTCGACTAAAGAAGGAGACATTGCACATAAACTTTCAATCCGATTGATTCGAAACGTAACACATTGCCTTTTAAAACCCAAGCAGCTGGCACTGTGCCAATGGATGTAACGTGAAATTTGAATAAAGAACTTCTTCTTCTGCTCAGCGTACGTGATATTGCAGATCACGAGACTTTATCGGTGTTTATGTAGATTTTACGCTTTTTTAAAAGTGTTGCCATATTGCACTTGAACTAAATAAGAAAATGTGCATAATAAAAGGTAATTTTATTCCGTATTAATTTGCATTTGTTAACACTCTATTTTCTATTACACAGCGCCAAATATTCCCCTAG
>OU015492.1:184523563-184538563 GCA_907164885.2 Dolomedes plantarius | reverse complement strand
GACCGGCATCAAACCCGCAACCCTCAGATCACTGGCTCGACGCTTTTGCCAACCGGGCCACCGCGCCCTTAAATAATTACTGTTGTTGCCCATAATTAATTGTTGTTGCTTATCCCACTTGACCGCCAGCAACATCAGATCAAGTCCATATAAGTTAATTGGCAGAGAGGGACGGCTCCGGTTTTAATTAGCCCAACAAGGGTCGGAGTCCGACTTGGCTACGATCCGGTCCTGTAATTTTGAACCAAGTCAAGTGACGAGACCGGAACGCTTGACCCCGCACCTCCAGAGTCAAATTCGAGAACTTTGAGTACACTGCTGCAACGACATATTTTTCGTGCACCAGCCACATTTAGTGTACACGGCGGTGTATTTGTCAGCGACGAGCATCGAACCAGTGACGTTTAAATCACTGGCTCGCTGCCTTTGACCACTGGACCACCCCGCCCGTAAATAATTACCAGTTCTCCCATATCGTTTTTTGCATAAATGTTCCTTTTTAACCCCCCCCCCCAAAAAAAAGACCCAAATACATTTATATGACATTACCTTAAAAGTCGTTCGTAATCTCATAAAGTTTAAACCGTGAAAGGGATTAGATGCTCAATCTCTGAACTTCAGACACGGCATCCTAATCCATACATTATTCCGGCCGCGTAAGGGAATTTCATCTTCTAAATAATTTCATCATATAAGGCAATTTCGTACTTTTTCCTTATTTCCTTTTTGAGACCAACGCATTAGACATAACTCCAATGACGCAGAACTTCGGACGTGCATAACATTTTTCTTGTTATTACATTTTTTTTTTACGAAATGGATATATTCTGTTTTCCATGTTACTTTTTTCCCCATCGGCCCAGAACCCTCTCAGGAGTCACCTGTCTGAGGAATTAAGCTTGAGGTGTTTGAAATTCTCCACGCTGAACCCTTTTCATAACAGTCCCAAAATAACATCTAGACAAATAGACCTAGGGTGAATATCCAACAGCCTTGTATGTGTATTCAAGCGGTTCACCTATGATCCACCTTTCCAGGAGTGAAAACGAAGAAAAGGACTTCAAAACCAGCGTCAAGACTCTTTGTACCTTCAAGTATCTTCTTTGTATCTTCAAGAACCTTTGTACTTACTGTTTCTGCTTTGTAAGGGACTTTTCTCATTCATAAAATAAACCGCTTATAAACTTTCATATTACACCTATTATACCTAACAGAAAACGTTAACACGTTAACATATTTTCCCTCTCAAACATGCAGTTTTTATAGTCATGTGTTTTAATGTTATGACAGTATTTGCCTTTGACTACCAATCGCGATTTTGAATTCTTTTTCCTGTTTCAAAGCCGTTCTGATTTAGAAAAAATTCGCTCCTTCTTATTAGAAATGTTAAAGTGAAAATGAATAAATACGTATAAAAGAAAATTATTATGCTGCAATCCGCTAAAAACATTATTTATATCCACTCAAATCTAGAGAGAAATTTCATCAAACAACAGAATTCATGCTTTTGGAATATAACTTTGTAATGAGAGCAAAGGTTTGTTCGTATCGTTATGAAAAACGAATTTATGTGAATCCTACAGATAAACTATAAAATTTGATTAGAAACTCTCAGGTAATATCACTTATATCTATGAAAATCAAGGGAATAAAATTTCAAGTTAGGATGAAGATGGATGCAAAATTTATGTTAATAATAAAATTGTTTAGCGGTATGTGGGTTAAACCTCTTTTATCTCAGAATTTTATAAAAATTAAGTAAAAAAAAATTATGAGAAGCTTTCGTAACGATGAAATTTTTACATCACAGTTCACTATTTTTAAAGCAAGTTTCTGAATTTGTTGTTTGCAAATAAACTGTCTGATGGCAATCAGGTCAAAGCTCTCTTCGCTTCAGATATTTATAAACGATAAGTGAAATAGTCTTCCGGGAGCTGCTCAAAACAGAAAAAAGTATTTTAACTGATAAAATCAGGCTTTGACAAAAAGGAAAAGGTCTGTATATTGGCAGCAATAATTATGCGAAGGTAGATGCCAAATTTATGTTGTAAGATAAAAAGCGCGACTCCGGACATAGTAAGTGATCAAAAGTTCAATAAAACGTGTGTTTTACACTCTAACAAAGCGCGACTGTTACTCCGGACATAGTAAGTGATCAAAAGTTCAGTAAAATGTGTGTTTTACACTCAAACAAACCGCGACTGTTACTCCGGGCATACTAAGTGATCAAAAGTTCAGTAAAATGTGTGTTTTACACTCTAACAAAGCGCGACTGTTACTCCGGACATAGTAAGTGATCAAAAGTTCAGTAAAATGTGTGTTTTACACTCAAACAAACCGCGACTGTTACTCCGGGCATACTAAGTGATCAAAAGTTCAGTAAAATGTGTGTTTTACACTCTAACAAAGCGCGACTGTTACTTCGGACATAATAAGTGATCAAAAGTTCAGTGAAATTTGTGTTTTACTCTCTTTTCCCTGAATAAATGTACCTATGTCCCCATGACGCTCAGCTGATTTTTATTAAAGATTTTATTAAAGATTCATTAAATTATTTTGAAGAAAAATTATGCCTCACATAGACTGAATCCTAGAGCGAGGTATCCAGATTTCTGACAGGGGAAAAAAACAGCTGAGATCTTAGAAATTCTTACTCTGGATAGAAATCAACACTATCGCAATATGTAGCTCCTGGGCTCTTGGCACAAAGTGGAATTCCATACTTGTCCACTGGAGGTGCTAAGGGAATGTTTCTTCCCACGTAGTCAACCACTGGGTCGAATACTGGCAACTGGTGGCCAGTGTCGTTCGTTACCGGGAAAACAACCGTCCTTTCGTTTTTGTTGCGACGCTGCGTCCGGTTCCTGACATTCTCTTCCGCTAATACTCGGAGTGCATCGCTCAGTACCATCAATGTGATCTGTAAGGTAAAGGGAGATTAGTCGATATGCTTTAATACATAGCAGTACTAAAAATCCCTAACATGGAAGTTCTGGATAATGAAGATAATTTCTTTAATACCTTTAAATCTAAAAGAACTAGTGATCAGTCGATCAAATTTTAATGTACATGTATGCCTCATAGTTTGATAAAAATCAATTCGTCTCTTAAAAGTTTTCATCTCAAACATCTGAAATGATTATAGAGAACTATATGAACATGTCATGAGAAATTTAACATCTGATATTCATTTATGTAAATGTCAGGAAAATTCCTTTGAGTTTTCATGAAATCGGAAATAGGTTAATTCAAGTAGTTATGCCCTGTTTCAAAATTTCAAAAAAAAAAATTATATATATATATATTTCTAGTACAAAATATAAACTCTTTCTAATGATTGTTCCTTAAACTTTTTTATTAATAGTTTCCGGAAGTAAGAACCTTTGATATTAAAGTGCAAGCAAGCCTTAAATTTTGCAGGCTTTGGCTTTAAAGTGAAATAATATTTGAATAATACGTTTTTGATATTTGGATGTACTAAATTTAAAATATATACTTTACATTATTTTAATTTTTGTTGTAAAGTTTTCATCTGTTCTTATTCACTTTCGATGTCTAATAAATGAAAGAAGTTCTATTCCTTTATTGAAATTCGTCGGTAAAAGTGGGAACAGATTATTTTTTATGTATCACAAATTTTACTGTCTTACATTTTACACTGAGAAAGGTTCGCAAAGACCAATTTCATTTAATATCGTTTCTTCCCGGGGAATGATTTAAACTATTTTTTCCTATTTTATTTATAAAATAAATTACCGTAAAATCTTGACTATAATACGCTCCCGTATATAATACGCATGCTTGATTTTAAGCGAAATTTTCAGAAAAAATAATTCGACTATAATACGAATCCATAACTTTTGAATATTTTATTTAAAAATTGCACAAATGCTTATTAACATAAATAAAATTTGTAATGAAAATAAACAAAAACGTCAAGTTCGGTAGAAAAAAGACTTAAATTTTTAATCTAAAACAAAAAATACTGTCATATTATCAGTCTTAATCACTGTCACTAGAATACAGCTCATCTACTGTTTGTCGTTTACTCAATGTTTAAATCTACGTTTTTTGTTCATGAGTATAATATGCACCCTCATTTTTGCGGACTAAAATGTGGAAAAAGTGCGTATTATACTTAATATTTTAAGGTAATAGTTATGAAAAATGTGGAATTGGTTATAAAAAATACTTTTTGGCTTATTCCTATTCATTTAAGGAGGTTACCATTCGTCTCCGTTAAACGCTAGTTTGATTGCTATCAGTGACATACCAGAAAGTCGACGATCTTGGAGACATAAATTACAAGAAGACATAAAAGATCCCTTGGAGACATAAATGACATACACTCCCAGCTCTCCTTACATATTTCTTTGAACCCCTTGTTTTCTCTTCTTGCTCTTTTACCTCGCCGATCTTTCTCTGTTTTCACTTTATTCTCTCTATGTTACCTTTTTTCTTTCTTCTCTCACCATTCTATTTCGTTTCTGAGTTCTTTCCCCCATCAGTGTTTTCGCTCTCTTCTCTGTTTCTCTCCTCTCTTTTGACCTTCCTTGCGTTCTTTTCTCTCCTCTGTCCTCTCCCTTATTTCTTTCACCTCACTCAACTCTTTTTGAATCAATTTGCTAATTTTGAACTTCTCTCCTTCCTATCTTCTCCGTGTTTCTCTTTTCTTCTCTTCCTCCTTTATCTCTCTTCCCTCTCATCTATCTCCTCCTCTATCTCCTCCTCCTGAGTTTTCTCTTCTTGCTCTTTTACCTCGCCGATCTTTCTCTGTTTTCACTTTATTCTTTCTATGTTACCTTTTTTCTTTTCTCTCTCACCATTCTATTTCGTTTCTGAGTTCTTTCCCCCATCAGTGTTTCTTCTCTCTAACTTAATTCTAAAATTCTTATTTAAACTTAACTTTACCTTAATTATTATCTGCATACTTTTTGATTTATCATTAACTTAAAATTTTTCTTTTATCCTTCAACTCTTGAAGGCCGTAAAATTTTAACTTACTCATTAAGATCCTTATCCTTAAAATTTTACTATCGTAACGACTTTAATTTTTTACTGAGCACATATACATTGACGACAAAATATCTTGCGAAAGGAGTTAAAACCAGCAGGTCCAGGAACTCCACTACTAAAATTCAACAGATCTGCTTCTCTCATCCCTCTTTTCTACTTTCTCCTCTAGCTTATTCGTTCTTGCTAAAGAGAGAAAAAAAGCATCAATCCTCTTAACAACATGCTGTAAGAATCAGATGTTTATAAAAACTAATCGCTGTGATTCTTCTTTAATTTTTCAAGCTTCATCAATAACTCCTCCTTAAAAGTACATTATTTTGTTCCATTAAAGTAAAGGTTTTAATTAATGTGCATGCGCTATTTTGTTTGAAAAGTTAGAAAACTCTAAAATTTAAAAAAAAATGATTTTCGGATTAGAGGATACTGCTTCTTGTTCCACTGACATGGAAACCTGTTTCTTCAACCACTCCCAAACATCCGGAAATGCCCGAAGATGCAATCTTTTAAAACTTCTTACAAGAAAAGAAAGGAAATCAATAGCCTCCTACTCAAGAAACTCTCTCCTACACATGTTACTCCCAAAGACGCAACCGGTAGCATTTAAAAGCGTTTAATTAAAACTATTTGCCTTATAAAAGAAAAACAATCCATGAACACCATGTGTGAAAAGGATTAATGAACAGTGTAATAATGATTATCTTCCATACATCTATTATTAATTTGACACCATAATTAAACTGACTGTAAACTCTGTAAAATCATAGACATTAACCTCATACTGAAATCACAAGAACTCAATTTTTTTCCAATTATTTGTAATTTTTTGTAGAGTTTTGTTTTAGTCTAGTGATACGAATACCACAAGTTAACCTTTTCCTTACGGGTTGTGATAGCATGTATCCCAAGAATACGGCCCCAAGAATGAATATATATATATATATATATATATATATATATATATATATATATATATATATATATATAAACCCCCTTAATGGTCGTTCTTATAAATGGGGTATGACATTTCCCGTTCTAAAGAGGTAATCGGAAAACTAGGCCCCGTAAGCTAAAGGTTACATAATTTTCTCCTTTTATATTATCTTGGGATGTTTTTATTTTATAAAGTTTTTCAAAGCAAAATTCTTTAACTATTATTGTAACCAGGACCATTCATTAAAAGCGTCTATTTAGTCTATTAATTAAAACTCTTTGCCTTACAAAAGAAAATCAGTCCATAAACCATCATGTGTGTAAAGGATTATTTAACAGTGTAATAATGATTATCTTCCATACATATATTATTAATTTCACAGCATAATTAAACTCATAATTAACTCTGTAGAATCATAGACATTAACCTCATATTGTAATCACAAGAACTCAATTTTTTTCCAATTATTTGTAATTTTTTATAGAATTTGTTTAGTCTAGTGATATGGATACCACAAGTAAAATACTTTTCTCATTTATATTATCTTGTGATGTTTTTAATCTTATAAAGTTTTCCAATGCAAAACTATTTAACTACTATTGCAACCAGGGCCATTCATTAAAACTGTCAACAACAGATATTTAACTTGGAATACTCTTTAAACTATAATTGCACTTAAAGTACTGAATACCAAATTATTTCTATTTTCTTCTGTTTTATTCACGCTCAAGGGCAACACACTTAACATATTTTGATAGCTATTAGCCAAGGTTGTGCATGTCGTTCAGATTAGAAAGTAAATTAAACGTTTTTTTTTCATTAGATACTTAACATTAAGTAAAAGTGACGAGTAAACATTTAACGCACCGTTAGGTTCTTAGCTTCTAATAAACAGCGGGACTTTAATCACTGTGTCACATGACAGTTAACCATTTAATAAGAATAAGTGCTGACTTTGCACTTCATTATCGCTAGGAAATGCTCTTAATTAATTTTTAATATTAAATTGTTCCTTTCCTTGTGTAACTTAAACTTGAGAAAAGGTAGTGTTGAGGATTTAATATCGTGCTTTCTGATGCAGAAAAATCTATATATAATGAATTAATGTTTATTCAATGGAACAGAAAATTATATTGCATGAAAATCTGTAGAGAAGGGAACATATAAAAAAAGATTCTAGATCAGTTTGAAAGGGAAAGAGATAAGATAACATGAAGTTATCTTATCCCTTTCCCTTTCAAGAAATAAAGATATAAATAACATGAAGTTTTATTTCAGTTTTTATCCTCTTTGAAAGAAAACATCTTTTATATTTTACGAATTATTTCACGTTTACTCACTCTTGAAAAAAGAGAATTTCACTTATATTAAAATTGTTGTTCTTTCTCTTTCTCACCATCAACTTTGATTAAACCAATTAATTTTTTTTAATATAATTATTTATTTATTGGTTTTTGAACTCAACTTTAGTAACCTTACAGCTCAGAAGTGCATCATATATCTAAATAGCACCAGCAATGCATTATTACATTTCTTGTACATAAGGGGAAAATTTGGGGAAAGCGCTGACTCTTTCAGGATTTTAAGGGAACAAGGGACCTTCAATATCGTTCTTCCTTAATTTTCAATATTTTACTCTATACACCACATGAGTATAATTAATATTCTTTCCTACTACATTGAAAATACTCAGGATTCGAAAATAAGAATTTTGTGGAGAAATTAGACCTGTTTATCAAAAAATTCTTCAAAAATGCTAGAATTTTTCAAAAGGCGCCATGCGTATTCATTTTCTTCTGGTATCTTCCAAATTTCCCAGAATTGTTAATTGAAGTGTTTGTCCCAAAACCGTGCATAATTCTTTGAAATTACAAATATTTTTCAAATTTATAGACCATAAAATAAAGTAAAAACATAAAAAAGATAACAGACAGAATAGAAAAAAAATTAAGACTTTAGATTTCTATAAAAAAATTTAGATGCACATTTGTATTTATATACATATAGTAAACTCATAATAAAAAATTTAAAGACTTTAATTAATATAGAATGCGTACAGAGCATTGTCAATAACGTTAGCATTTTTGAAAAATTTTGAAAAACAGTCATTATTCTGCAAAAAAAATCCTTATTTTGAATTCTAAGGGTTTTCAATGCAGTAAAAAAGAAAATTAATTATTCTCATTTTTTATATAGAGTTAAAAAATTCAAAATTAAGAAATTCGAGTTTGAAGGTCCCTTGTCCCCTTAACCTAGAACAGAGAAATAAACTACTTCTAGATGTACCAACAGAATGCATAATGTATACATAGTAATAGATATGAATGTATACATATAATATGTATTCACTAATTATAATCGCAAGGCATTTTGTGAGACACTGCTTAATTTTTCATTCCTAACCCGTCGTTTTGGCTTATGAGCTCTTTCCTAATCTAACTTACGCAGCGAATGTCTCCTGTCCTATCCCACTTGGCTCAATGTTGAGTAAGACTATGTGGTCATAGCAAGAAGTATAGATAAAGTTTTGAAAATGTAGTTTAAGGGGTCAAGGGACCTTTAACCTTGTTTTTTTTTTAAATATTCAATATTTTACTCTACATGCAAAAGGAGAATAATTAATATTATTATCTAGTACATTGAGGACACTTAGTATTCGCAAATAAGTATTTTGTAAACAAAAGACCTGTTTTTCAAAAAGTTCTTCAAAAATCCTAGAATTTTTCAAAATGTTCCATGCGCATTTATTTCCTCCTGATTTCTTCCAAATTTCTAAAGATGGTTTATTGAAGTGTTCGTCACAAAACTGTTCATAATTCTTTAAAATCACAAATATTTTTCAAATTTAAAGACCATAAAATAAAGTAAAAACGTGCAAAAATATTAAAAAAAAATAACAGGCAGAATAGAAAAGAAATGATTTCAAACTTTAGATTCATACAAAAAAATTAAATGCACAATTAAATTTATACATATATGGTAAACTTATAATAAACATTTTAAAGTTTTTTTATCGATGTGGAATGCGCGTGGAGTATTTTGAAAAATGTTAGCATTTTTGAAAAATATTTTGAAAAACAGGCTCTATTCTACCAAAAAAAATCCTTATCTTAAATTCTAGAAATCTTCAATGTAGTAAAAAAGAAAATTAATTATTCTCATTTTATATAGAGTTAAAAGCTGAAAATTAAAAAATAGAGGTTGAAGGTCCCTTGTCCCCTTAAATAACATTGAGCACAATAAGGAGATTTGAGTGTGGGGATACTCCCAATAGATAGAACTCGGCTTAAGGGAAGAAGGGACATTCAACCTGTTTTTTTTTTCAAAATTTTATTGTATATATAAAATGAGAATACTAAATATTGTTTTCGACTACATTGAAGACATTTAAAATTCCCAAATAAGTATTTTGTGGATGAATAAGACTTGTTTTTCAAAACATTCTTCAAAAATGCTAGAGTTTTTCAAAATGCTCCAAGCTTCTAATTTTCTTCTAATTTCTTCCAAATTTCTCAGGATTGTTAATTGAGGTATTTGCCAAAAATCTATACAAATTTCTTTGAAACCACAAATGTTTTTCATACTTATAGACCATGAAATAAAGCTGAAACATTAAAAAAAATTACAGGCATATTAATAAGTAATTATTTATGGCATTAGACTCATACAAAATAAATGAACGCACAATTATATTTAAATATGTATGGTAAACTTATTTTGAAAAATGTAAGGTTTTTGAAGGATTTTCTATACACATTTTGAGAAATGCTAGCAATTTTGAAAAATTTTTGAAAAGCAGGCATTATTCTGACAAAAAAAATCCGTATTTTGAATTCTAAGGGTCTTCAATGTAGTAAAAAACAATGAAAAATGATTCTCATTCTGTATACAGAGCAAAAAATTGATAATTAAAAAATTCGAGATTTAAGATCCCTGTTCCCTTAAGGGGACATGGGACCTTTAACCTTGTTTTTTAAATATTCAATATTTTACTCTACATGCAAAAGAAGAATAATTAATATTATTATCTAGTACATTGAGGACACTTAGTATTCGCAAATAAGTATTTTGTAAACAAAAGACCTGTTTTTCAAAAAGTTCTTCGAAAATCCTAGAATTTTTCAAAATGTTCCATGCGCATTTATTTCCTCCTGATTTCTTCCAAATTTCTAAAGATTGTTTATTGAAGTGTTCGTCACAAAACTGTTCATAATTCTTTAAAATCACAAATATTTTTCAAATTTAAAGACCATAAAATAAAGTAAAAACGTGCAAAAATATTAAAAAAAAATAACAGGCAGAATAGAAAAGAAATGATTTCAAACTTTAGATTCATACAAAAAAATTAAATGAACAATTAAATTTATACATATATGGTAAACTTATAATAAACATTTTAAAGTTTTTTTATCGATGTGGAATGCGCGTGGAGTATTTTGAAAAATGTTAGCATTTTTGAAAAATATTTTGAAAAACAGGCTCTATTCTACCAAAAAAAATCCTTATCTTAAATTCTAGAAATCTTCAATGTAGTAAAAAAGAAAATTAATTATTCTCATTTTATATAGAGTTAAAAGCTGAAAATTAAAAAATAGAGGTTGAAGGTCCCTTGTCCCCTTAAATAACATTGAGCACAATAAGGAGATTTGAGTGTGGGGATACTCCCAATAGATAGAACTCGGCTTAAAGGAAGAAGGGACATTCAACCTGTTTTTTTTTTCAAAATTTTAATGTATATATAAAATGAGAATACTAAATATTGTTTTCGACTACATTGAAGACATTTAAAATTCCCAAATAAGTATTTTGTGGATGAATAAGACTTGTTTTTCAAAACATTCTTCAAAAATGCTAGAGTTTTTCAAAATGCTCCAAGCTCATTCATTTTCTTCTAATTTCTTCCAAATTTCTCAGGATTGTTAATTGAGGTATTTGCCAAAAATCTATACAAATTTCTTTGAAACCACAAATGTTTTTCATACTTATAGACCATGAAATAAAGCTGAAACATTAAAAAAATTACAGGCATATTAATAAGTAATTATTTATGGCATTAGACTCATACAAAATAAATGAACGCACAATTATATTTAAATATGTATGGTAAACTTATTTTGAAAAATGTAAGGTTTTTGAAGGATTTTCTATACACATTTTGAGAAATGCTAGCAATTTTGAAAAATTTTTGAAAAACAGGCATTATTCTGACAAAAAAATCCGTATTTTGAATTCTAAGGGTCTTCAATGTAGTAAAAAAGAATGAAAAATGATTCTCATTTTGTATACAGAGCAAAAAATTGATAATTAAAAAATTCGAGATTTAAGATCCCTGGTCCCTTAAGGGGACATGGGACCTTTAACCTTGTTTTTTAAATATTCAATATTTTACTCTACATGCAAAAGAAGAAGAATTAATATTATTATCTAGTACATTGAGGACACTTAGTATTCGCACATAAGTATTTTGTAAACAAAAGACCTGTTTTTCAAAAAGTTCTTCGAAAATCCTAGAATTTTTCAAAATGTTCCATGCGCATTTATTTCCTCCTGATTTCTTCCAAATTTCTAAAGATTGTTTATAGAAGTGTTCGTCACAAAACTTTTCATAATTCTTTAAAATCACAAATATTTTTCAAATTTAAAGACCATAAAATAAAGTAAAAACGTGCAAAAATATTAAAAAAAAATAACAGGCAGAACAGAAAAGAAATGATTTAAAACTTTAGATTCATACAAAAAAATTAAATGCACAATTAAATTTATACATATATGGTAAACTTATAATAAACATTTTAAGGTTTTTTTATCGATGTGGAATGCGCGTGGAGTATTTTGAAAAATGTTAGCATTTTTGAAAAATATTTTGAAAAACAGGCTCTATTCTACCAAAAAAAAATCCTTATCTTAAATTCTAGAAATCTTCAATGTAGTAAAAAAGAAAATTAATTATTCTCATTTTATATAGAGTTAAAAGCTGAAAATTAAAAAATAGAGGTTGAAGGTCCCTTGTCCCCTTAAAGAAGTAACCAATGCATGCAGTACATAAACTAATTAGTCGAGCCTTTTTTTAAAATGTAAATGCTGGTCAAGATGGCTTGGGTATACAGTGTGTACATAAATGAATATCCCAACTTTGCAGGGCTATTGAAAGAAAACTAAACAAAGTACAAACTTGTTGTTCATCGGAAATCAAAAATAACAGTTGAAAGTTCATGAAGAATGGGATTTTAAATGACAAATTGCCACACCAGTGGATTGGTTGCCGAGCACCCCAGGACCTTGCTCTTCATCGATGGCCTCCTCGCAGCTCTGACATCAATCCGTGCGATTTTTTTTTTCTGGGGATATATCAAACATCAGGTGTTTGTTCCACCGCTACCAAATGACGTTGACGAACTTAAGACACGCAAATCTGCAGCCTTTCAATGTTGAACAGAGTGTGGGATGAGTTATCTCACCATCTCGATAACCTTCGTGTAACTAAAGGGGCTCACATTGAACACTTACAACTGTGTCGAATTTAAACTTTAAACTGTTATTTTTGATTTGCGATGAACAGCAAGTTTGTACTTTGTTTCGTTTTCTTCCAATAGCCCTGTAAAGTTGGGATATCCATTTATGTACACACTGTTTATCTGATAGTTTAAAAATATTGAAACAGATTAAGAAGAATTCCGTTCAATGAGGAGATTTGAGAGTGTAGCTCTTCTACTACCCTCAAGAGGGGATGAACTAAGTTTAAGGGAGATTTGAGCTCATTCAATGAAAATGGTAATGAGTAGAGCTTGATATATGGATTTTCGTTTTAATAAATGCGAAGAATGAGACAGATCCCTGTAATAATTTCGTGCTGATGACGTCGTAGACGCTCTTTCAACTAGGTTAGATGTTTTTTATCTCTCTATGAGAAGTTTCTATTTAGATCTGGTAACATGCCGAAGTAATGCAAATTAAGTTATGAATATGTACATTAAACTTATGAATAGAATATGTTGCATAACGATTGATTTATATTACTTATTTACTTGAAAATTTTAATCGTGGTTATAATTTAGAATTTATATTTACTTGCGATGGTTAAGACCAAATAGATATTAATATACCGCGTGGCAGGACATTGTTTCATTGATTCGCCTCCAAGACGAAAATATTAGATCCTCCCGGAATGAGTATCTCGTTTGGTACATCTGGTTGAACTTCATATCAGTTGTTTCATTTCGTGATACACTTTCGTTTGTTATAGGCTGTCCTCTCAAGAGAACATGCGCCGTTAGACAGCTCGTGTTTTCTGTTTGCCTCTTATCTTAAATTGATTACCGTATTTCTTTACATTTGATTTCATTGCTATAGATAAAGAAGAGAAGAAAAGAGGATCTTTCTCTCCTCTTAACCTTTTCCTTAAGGGGTGGGATAGCAAGTATCCCAAGAATACGGGTCAAGAATTAATGAATATATATATATCCGAATTAATGAATATATATATATATATATATATATATATATGTATGTACGTATGTATGTATATATATGTACGTATGTATATATATGTACGTATGTACGTATGTATGTATATATACATATACAGTGGTACCTCCGAAAAGCGGACAGTCACGGGACCTAAAGTTTTGTCCGTTATTAGGAGGTGTCCGCTATTGGGGAGGACAACCTTTTTATAAAAAAAGGTTTTACACTTCTGTTTGACATTTGATTGAAAATTTCAGCTGCAATTTTAATTAAAAAAGAAAAATTAATTAGGTAATAAAAGAACAACTATTTACTACTTTACCTTTTAACTGTGGCTAATCCTTTTATCTTGCATTAAATAATCCCAAAATATAATGTATTGGAGCTAAATTGTTTTAATTACTACTGAAAAAATCTGCTAAAAAAGTTTGATTTCTCTTTTATTCACAGCAAAATTGTCTTTCAAGGTAAATCTTCATAAGATTTAACTTTACTCGTCCTTCCGAATCTTCATTGTTCAGAAAGAACTGTTTTAATTGTTCGCTGTATTTCAGTGCTTCCGAATAATCTTTGATTTTGCAGTCTTCCATTGGCGATTCCTCATCATCTTCCTCAGAAAGGGCCAGTGCTTCAGTGGTGTCCCGATGAATGACATTGGTAACATGCAAGTTGTCTTCCTCAATGGATTAATAATTGTCGATCTTGGCATACTCTTCAATGCTGACATTTGAATCAAAATTGGCTCCTAGATTTGCAAGTTCTTTTTTGCTTTTTTCAGTAGTACTGTCAGGTGCCACTTCACTTGTGCTCAAAAATCCCGCCTTCTTAAAACAATTTAGAACGCACCCAGACTCCACCTTTTTAAGGACTAACGTAGTCCAGGAAATTGCATCCAAAAAAGATACAGATTTTGGCAACTCTTCGCTGGAATTGTAGTAGATAATCCGTGAAAGCACGTCTCAGAAGCAGCTTTCTGTATCGTACTTTAAAACTGCGGATAATTCCCAAATCAAGTGGCTGTAGTATCAAAGTGGTGTTAGGAGGCAAGAAAATTAAATTAACGCTTTTGAGCTTTAACCCTTCAGCGGGTGCGCCAATTTTTGGTACACCAGCAGGCGCGCGTTGCATAAAGTGCAACATCTCTTTTAACCATGATTATTCCTTTTGTAATAAACTTTCTTCTTTCAGATTGAAAATATTAATTCTGCGTTTTATGACAAGATATTAAATGTCGATAATATTGAGATATATTTATAATTAAAGGCCAAAGAATGCAGATACAGTCTCCTTATTTAAAAACTGTCTGGTCTAATGCATCTAAGGACAACTTGCGAATCGATTCCTATTATGTCCAAAAACTTAAAAAACAATGTGATTGTCGATCTTCGGGATATGCGGAATACCGTGTAATAGCTGCACATTTGATTTACTACATCAACTCATAATTTTGTCATAATGCAATCAAGTATAATCGCTGGTTTACCACGGTTAAATCACGGCTAACAATTAATGGACAGGAATACAAGGGTCAGAAAATCAGACCTGCATTAGAAAGGGTGTAGCTAAAAATAAAAATTGCTTAGAACATT
>OU015492.1:184481063-184518563 GCA_907164885.2 Dolomedes plantarius | reverse complement strand
ATTATCACGCCCAAAATATTGCTGACACCTCACATCGAATCTTCCAGAACTTTCCATTACGTAACTAGCTTGCACCAAAACTGGTCTAATTTTAGAATCCCCTGCCAAATAGACCCTTTTTTACCATTGGACCTTCAGGTTGAGGCCTCTATTGATCACTTTTGCAATTAGAAATCCCCCGTTTTCCCTCTTTCTGAATAATTCGGGTAATCGCATTTAACTTTTAACAATTGTCCTAATTATTCTTCTCTCTCTCTAATTAATCCTTGACATGTATATTTATATATATATATATATATATATATATATATATATATATAAAGAGAGAGAGAGAATTACTTTTTCGCCTATTGGTGGACTTATGGCTTGGGCTTAATGTGGCAGTAGTGGTACTCAAATCAGTTTTTATGGCACTTAGACAAAATCCACGCAAAATGATATTTTTTGTCATTTATAATATATATATATATATATATATATTACCATTATTTAAAAAAATTGAAACTGTAATAATTTTGCTTAAAACAAATTTGTTGACATAATTTGTTCCTAGTTGATTTGCGCCCTTTTGTCAGTGCTTCCATTTAAACGCATTAAATAGTGCAAGGAAATGGCTTTAAATTTCCATAAATTGCATTAATTTTTATGCAAAAATAGATTCAGTTTTGCGAACTTATGGCACACATATCAGTATAGGCACACATAACAATATTTCAGGAACGTGGAGGATTTAAAGGTAAATTAAAACTTACTGTTTTGTGAAATATTTTTTTAACGTGAATAGTCTTTCTTTAAGACAAATTTGCAAATTTGCTTTTCAAAATTAAAAAGTTTCTTGACGACTTCTTTGTTTTACTGAATATTTTTGCTTGCCTTTGAAGAAGTTGAATCTTTATTTGCAAGGTGTTAAAAAGGCTCTTGTTAAGTACGATTTTATTCAAACATATTGGAGCAAAATTACAAATATTTCTTAGCGACTGCATTTTAAACAGCCTCACATATTTTCCGGATTAAATACATTTTCTCTCAGATTTGGAATCTAATTATAAACTAGATAAAGTTAAACTGAGCCAAGAGTTTTCAACAGTTTTTCGTTCATTTATCAACGGATTTTTGTGATATTTATGCAGACAAAACAATTTTCAGAAATTTCAAATTTTATACTATATGACCACGGCAAAGGCTTTTTGTGGATATTTTTTAATTTAACCTTGAACAGCAATTCATCGATTTTTAACCCGGTTCTGTTTGGAAAAAGGTTTGTCCACAGAGATAATCTTCAAACAATTTGATACGTGTAATTATCGGACATAATAAATTAAACAGTAGTATCAGAAAAAGTAAATCACTTAACCTTTTCCTTACGGGGTGGGATTGCATGTATCCCAAGAATAAGGGCCAAAGAATGAATATATATATATATATATATGTAGGACGGCTTCTAGGGGTAAGTAACTTTACGGAAAGAATTATACGAAAAGAATAATATCTAATAAGAAGAATTAGATTAATATCTAAACTAACATTTTATTTACTTTTAAACACATAAAGAAAAGACATCACGCTATTTACAATTTACAAATTTACGAGGAAGGTAAATTAAGGTTTTACTACAGAGCATGGTTCACCTGTGAGATGGGGACTCCGAAATATCCCAATTCGTTTAGCGAATTCGATAAAAACGCGACGCGGGGAAAGAAAGGCACGACTTTACTCGTCCATGTCAGCGGGGGGTCTGCCGGTGAGCTCCTAATGCTCTCTCCGAAAAGGTGACGTCACGCGCGCGCAAAGCTTTCCTATTGGATGCTTAAGCGCAACGGAATAAAATTCGTTCAGGTCGAAGTCTCCATCTCACAGGTGAACCATGCTCTGTAGTAAAACCTTAATTTACCTTCCTCGTAAATTTGTAAATTGTAAATAGCGTGATGTCTTTTCTTTATGTGTTTAAAAGTAAATGAAATGTTAGTTTAGATATTAATCTTTTTATTCTTTTCGTATAATTCTTTCCGTAAAGTTACTTACCCCTAGACGCCGTCCTACAAATTGGGGCCCCGGCCCGGATTAAAACCTGCTTCCTTACATTAGGCATTTGCCTAGGAACATCCTTACTTTTACTTTCGTTTTCGTTTTAAATAATTTTATACTTTTACTTCCGTTTTCGGTTTGAAATAATTTTATTTTTAACTAAGAGCATTTTTTCCTTTCGGGTTCACCTTTTTCGGTTTTCGCTCACAGACCAACGTCCTATGCTAATGTATTTTTTTAAGTCCACAGCTAACAGATTCGACAAAGAAATCAGCCCGCCAGCGAAAGAGGGACAGCACAACAATCGCCGAGAAATCGCCATCGCCAGGTCAGTGATGTTTATTATTAAGCCAAGGAGACAACGCCAAAGAACAATCGCCAATACATTGATTGTATTAACATAGTCATATTATTCGAGAGATATTACAATTACGTTGTATGAAATATATAAGTGTCGAAATTTCATTTGAATATTTATCTTTCCATGTTTATAAATTAAGAATAGTCTATATTTAAATATTTAACCTTTTTCTGATATCAATTAACCCATTTTTATGGTATACAGCCTTGTTCGATATAGAACATTGAAAAGCTAAAGTTTTACCCTCAGAGTGTTTGTTTGCTATCAGATGTTAACAGTAGAGTAATAAAATAAAAAATCATTTCCGCTCGTTCGCAGACATTAGGCGAATTGATGTCGCGACAGGTGTTTATATTTCTCCCTCTGTTTAGTTTAATGCTGAGAAAGGATGTTTTGCATTTTGTGTGAATTGATGTTTTGCATTTTGTGTTGACATTTCTTCTGTCTAAGAAAAGAGAAGACCTGATAGAACTCGCCTCAGAATTGTCGTTAAGTATCCAAGAGGGTTCAACTAAACTTCGAATAAAAGAAGTGATCGTGAAAAGTCCAAATTACGTAGAGGAAGATGTCAAAATACTGATCGATAGCATAGTTGAGGAACGCGTACGCCGAGAAGCAGAAGAAAAAGAAGAGAAATTACGCCGAAAAGCAGAAGAAAAAGAAGAAAAATTACGCCGTCCTACATATATATATATATATATATATATATATATATATATATACAGTGAAACCCTGATTTTGCGATTTTCTTGGGACCAGCGGTAAAAAACGTACGAAACGGGAAAACGTAAAATTGGGGTTAAAAAAATCTAAGCATATTATTCAAAAATTGACAATTTCCGGATGAACTATTGGAAAAAATGTGTATTCTTTACTTGTTTTTTTTGCTTTTAGACACAATTTCAACTACAGCACGTTCAATACTAACAATTTTTTGCAAATTTGCTTCTTGGTTTACATATTAGGATATTTTAACATTATCGGTATAGGCAATTTTCACGGACCAGCAGAAAATGACGTAGGAAGCCAGATAACGTACGAAACGGACAACGTAAAATCGGTGTTCTACTGTATATATATATATTTATTTATTTATTTATTTCCCGTTCTAAAGAGGGAATCTATAAAATGGGTCCCGTAAGCTAAAGATTAATATGCCATCTCTAAAAACTAAGAACAGCTGATTTGAAGGTTTTCTCTTAGACATGCCAGTCTGCAGTTCCAGAAATGAACTCATAATTTTATAAACATGCTGATACATGCATCTTGTTCGGCTGTTACATTTCTTAAAGTGATTAAATTCAAGCGTGATATAAAATCTGTAACATTTTATATTCAGGAGCATTAATCACAAATAAATACCTGATATTATTTTTTGATGCAAAATAGGTAATTATAATTACAAAATTTTCTTCCGTTACTGACACAAAAACTCGGTTTGCAATTATCACTATTCCTAATAACAGTTTACCTTTTCCAAAGAATTAATTAGTACCCCAGCTCTTTGAAAATAAATGTTTTTAGACTTAGGGTTACGCAGCTATGCAGATGATAAAAAATTCGCCATCCATCTGGCTTGGCTACTGAATTCTCTTTGTATACGGGTTTAATTTCCACAAGATCAGTCCTTACCACATAAGATATAAAAAATGCTTTCATTCTAAAGCATAAAATTCTTGTTGTTTTTCCGTAATTAAAGTTTGTGGATAATTATGGGAAAAGATTCTATTACAGACTAGCTGAATACTCGTGCTTCGCTACGGCGTACATTCAAATTGAATACAACGGTCAATGTATGCAATTAATACCAAAAAAAAAGCCCCAAAAATGTATTTATATAAAAATCGTAACAGATATTTTTATAGACAAAATAATGTAGAAGAAAATATACAAATTAAATACAACGGTCAATGTATGTAATTAATTTGTATGTTTAATATCCATAAAACATATTAATTTGAATTAAATCTTGAAAGACTTCCATCTCAATGAGTCTAGTGGTTAAATTTTATTTTTTACCGTAATTTAATATTTTTTGTCAATTTATTTCGTCGTTATGCACGTGACGCAAAATTAATTTAAGTATTACAAAAAGAAAAGAAACCACGTGATCAACATTTAATAAATTAAATTCTAAAAATTAATCTTTAAAAATTCACCAAAAATCCGAAAAGGGAGGCAAAGATTCGATTTCATTTTAAAGGAATTTATTTTATTTTAAAGGAAAAGATTTTATTTTAAAGGAATTTTTATGATCTTTCTTGTGATATAAATTTTATAACCCTCAAATTATTGTTTTAAATGCAAACTTTAAAAAATGTTATAAAACAGCTCAAAAATTTAACTTTAAAAAATATAAGAAGAATTGTTCAAAAATCTTTCTTAGTGCACCCCTACACTATAAGAAGAATCGCCATGAAAAATTTTAGCCATTTAGGTCCAGCGGTTTGGTCTGTGCGTTATCTGTCAGTCAGTGCCGGAACTGTTTTATATATAGAGATTATGCTATCAGGGCTGAGAAATATCTGTTATTTTGATAATAATGGTTCGGTTTCAAAGTTAAACATTATGAAAAATATATTATTTCCGCATGCTTGTCTGTTACATGTACCTGCTTAAGAATGTCAAATACCCTTACATTTTTTTTAAAGATTCGAATGTTATTTCCGATTATTCATCCATCACTCTTAAAAGCCATAATAATTATCGAGAAGAGCAGTCGGAGAAAAATTTTCGTTGACACTTCTGTCAAAAATGTCAACTGTTGCAATTGATATCAACTGGGAAGTTTCTTTTGTATCGAGAAAACATTATATATATGTATCGAGAAGAAAATTTATTTTTATGCAAAGTAAGACACGTCCTTTATTTACATTTGCATGGAAGACGCATATTTTTTTCTCAAACAATTTTCAGGTAGTAAAGATCATCTACTAAGTTCAATTTGTCATAGACCGGATTAACCGGAAAAAATTAAACTTGGTTTGACGTAAGAGAAGCACACCGGTTCAAGAAGAACGAAAAGGAGCTGCATTAATGACAACCACAGAAATTTATAACAAAATAATAATAAAAAAATACTAACTAGTACTTTTCAACCTGCAAACCTTTAGTAAATCTTATAAGGGAGATATTTTGCCACGGCTGGATCTCCCATAAATAAATTAAGAATAAGCCAAAGTTACTAAAGCTTTATCTAATTATTTGTTCTTTTTAATGAAAAATTCTCTATAATTTACTAATTTCAGACTTTAGAAGCATAAAATGACCGAAGTAGAAAGTATTTACAATGTTTTTCTACAGCGGGCATATTTTAAATGGCATGTGGATCTTTTAAACAATTCAATTAGAATTTTAATTTTATTATTGTTGAGCGTGGTTATAAGTAATGTTGAATAAAACAGAGGGATCGGTCAACTTAAAGAGATATGCTTCTATGTCGACTTCAAATGTCATTAAAAGATGTTTGCAATAAAATGTGCACTAAAATAAAATTAAATACAACTGTGTGGGTATATATATATATATATATATATATATATATATATATATATATATATATATATATATATATAAATAAATTGCTCGTAAAATCCAAAGCATATAGTTAGTTCCTTTACTAATTCCGATCTTAATTCTGCTTCTACCAATGAATCAAATATAAACAGAATTATTTTCTCTCGCTGTTTCTGAAAACATGGATCAAAGTGTTGTCATTCATGCAAGATCTAATCAATTTTTACGATTCACTACGGTGTCATACGCTTTGATTTACCTTGTATACTTGTATCCTTGTTTAGTGTAAGAGAATATAACAATTTACTGAATTTTCAACTTTTTCTTAATATACTCCCCATAAATAGCATGCTTTATATTACGATATTACTTTGATATATGTTTAAGTAGTAAATATTCAGCCTACATCTCTTTTAAGTATGCGTTCATTTCAAAAATCTTGGGAAAAGTCACAAAACATACTCTAGGAATAAAACATTGAGTAGCAGAATCTCAAAACCTTGAAAGAAAAGAAATGATCCAAGGATGTTCGAAAAAAATCGTAAACCTGTTTCACTTTCATTCTCTAGTGTGCGAGAAAAATAATAGGAGAAATTGCCAAATATTTTGATTGCACAAATCAAATATACCTTAATTCAACGCACTCACTGATGGTAAAATTTACGCTTTTAATATTCATCCCTTAATAGCTAGGGACTATTGTTTTTAAGGTTTCCGACTTCCTTCGGAGCACTTTTTTTTTCAAAAACTATACTTGCATAAATTTCTGTAGTAATGTTTCGAAGGGATATAACACCAAAATACGAAAATGGTGAGAAAATAGGCCATAACTATGCAACTTTTTACAAAAAAGGCTCTAGCTCTGAAAAAAGAATTATCCATATAACATTAATTTCTTTTTGTCATATGCACGTAAGTACCTCCTGAGTGCAATGACCTAAAAGCTAATCGATATCTCGAAATCTAAAAAAATGCAAGTTATTATATGCAATTATATGTAATTTTAGTTATTATATGTAAAATTTTAGTAATTTTTTATGAGATATTTTTATAAATGTAGCTATAAATCAACAAATATTATACCTAGAACCAAAAATCTCTAGTCCATTACATTCTCGGTATTATGTAAAACATACGAGAAAAATTTGATAGACATATCATGGTTAGATTTGGAGCTGTCCCAAGAGTAGTTTACATTTTTGATGAAAAATAAGTTCTTCGGAAAACACGATTATAGTTTTCAACTTGTAGTGAAATTCATAGCTGTTGCTGATCTTTAAATCGCTCTCGTTTAATTTCTAATGATCGTGCCGAAAAAACAAAAGCAGAGTAGGTATCAGACATTAAAGGTAGTCAGATACCTTAAGCACATAAAACCCAACCCCAAGATATGTCTGAAAGACACGTACCGTTGTTCTGTTAATATTTTTAAAGAAAAGCTAGTTCTGTTTAGATCAAAATTATATCAGTGATGTATCGAGAGTATTTAGAGTTCAACTCCGAGAGATTATACATAACTTGATGATGTAACTAGAAGAGTCCCAGATAACAAAAACCACCCCCAATGCAATGCTAATATGATTCTTTGTTGCTATGAGAGTTTAAAAGAGAGAGTAATGAATATAAAAGGATGTATAACTACAATAAAATTCAAATCTGTGTGTATATATATATATATATATATATATATATATATATATATATATATATATACAGAAGGTCGTTCGCACTTTATGGAAATGATTTTGATAGTTAAGTTTTATGTATAAATGCAGTATATTTTGCGGCGATTTGCTTATGTCTGATAGCCAGGGTTCTTGACAATAGCTCTAGCTCGAATTTTTCGCGAAAGTAAACTTTGCTTTAGTAGTGTCATGTCAGTTTTACCCCATTTCTCTTCAATCGTTTTCCAAAGTCCGGTCAGTGTTCTTGGATGCCGTTTTCCTATGGCTCGTTTTATTAAACCGAAAGCGCAAAAGTCTATCGGTGAAGCGTCAGGTGATTTTACAAGTATTTCATTAAATGGGATACACTTTATTCCTGTTTCTGGTTCTTTCTATGCTAAATAAGCGGCTGCTGATTTAGACGTATGACTAGAGGATTTTTCCATATGAAGCTCAACTTTATCAATGTCCTTTCCGTATACGGCTGGAATTTTTTCTTCAAAAATTGGTTCTAAAATATTCTTCTGATAGTAGAGTGAATTAATTTTGGCTTTACTTGAGACTTTTTTTGATTTTAAATCTGCCGTTGTAAGAAAATCCTGCAACTATCCTGAATCCCTCTGGGAACTTTTCTGTACACTGACGGAGCCATTTCGTACGGTCATTCCCGTCAGTTGAACAATAGAAAATTGATCCTTTTTATATTACAGTCACTTAAATACACCCATGTCTCATCGAGTGTTACCACAAATTTCCATTTTTCAGCAGCTAGGTGCTTTTAATATAATTTTCAACAATTTGTTTTTCTTTCAGCAATATGCTTTGGCAAGAGCAGATGAACTTTAGGTTTAAACATCTTTTTTAACGTCAAATCTTTATGAATGATTTTACTTACAGTGCCAGAAGACATTCCTAGTTTCGATGCAATGGATCTTTGAGTCGGCGGATTTTCTTTTAGGATCAGAAACTTCACTTTTTTGATATTTACTTGCGTTCGAACAGTCTTAGGATGAGATTTTGCGATCAAGTTTTTCTTTTTACTTTCAGTTAGACTTTTTTTTTCAAATTTAATATATTATAAATACCTTTATGTGAAATGCCATGACCACGATATTTTCACCGCTTTAAAATTTGTTGATACGAATTTTTCTTCCCGGAAAGTGCAGTTACGTAACCTTTGAGCGATCTATCAATTTTAGGAACCATTTTCAAATTAAATCTTTTATTTTACATTCCAATCAAAACAAAACAATAGCAGATGATTATTCTGAAGTTGCCAAATTTTTATCTCAAAATGCAAACAACAAAAATAAATTACAAAATCGTTTCCATAAAGTGCAAAAGATCTTCTGTATATATATATATATATATATATATATATATATATATATATATATATATATATATAGAGAGAGAGAGAGAGAGAGAGAGAGAGAGAGAGAGATATGAAATCAAAGTTACAGATATGAGTTCATTTAATTTCCTTATGAACTGACAGTTACAAATTATATCTGTCCGTATGCAATTTGTATTTGCTATTTTATTTTTAAATGATTCTTAAAGTGTCTATTTATACTGATGGTATGTTCCTAATTACAAATTCATAAAATAATTACATTAAGTTTACAATTGTAATTCATAATATAATAATACATACTAGTCATTATTCTCCAAGAGCCCAAAGCTAAATATCTATATAAATAAAAACGTAAATGTTCGTTTGTTCAAAACCTCAAATCTCCGAAAGTTCTTCACCGATTTCTTTGAAATTTCTACACAACGTTGCATTCGAATACGTGAGTGTTTTTATAAACCTATTATATAGATGCCACACCTGTGACAGATATAAACATACTTTTTTGAGACAAACGCTATACTAAGTATTTTACCACAAACGAGAAATCTCTTTCCCTTCCCCCTCAGAACAGAAATTTGTCACGGTGGGGTGCGACCCCACTATCAACAGTCCCCACAGGTCGTAAAGTACGAAGATCTCGTTCTAGACAATAAAAGACGATCGAAGAGATAAGAGAACCACTGTCCGGTGTTCGACTGATTTTCATTTGAATTCAAATTATATCTTGAAACTGGCCTCTTCGGAGTGATTTCTTACAGCGGATTGAAATATTTCTTTTCGATTTGCGTTGGAATTGAGCTGTGTCGTTTACCATATCGTTCATTTCGTGAGTGTAGTTTATTTATTTTTATTTTTGTGTTTTTTCCTTTTTTAAGGTTTTGCAAATTTATATGTTTTTGTTATACCTTTCTTCTTTTTCAGTGCAAACGATCTGCTTTAGTGGCCTTCAGAAGGTTAATTATTTCGTTTGTCATTGCGTTGGAATTGAATTGTGTTGTTTACCATAGCGTTCATTTCCCGAGTATAGTTCATTTTTTTATTTTTTCATTGTTTTTCATTACTTTTTTTAACTGTTTTTCTTATTTTTCTGTGCAATTGGCCGTGGAATTGAGCTGTATCGATTGATTTTCATTTGAATTCTTCAAATTATAATGGGAAATTGACCTCTTCGGAGTGATTTCTTCGAGCGGATTGAAATATTTCGTTTCTCATTGCGTTAGAATTGAGTTCTGTCGGTTAATCTGCGTTTGAATTGAAATATTTCGTTAGTATTATTTTTGCCTTTGTTTTTTAGTTCGTGTTTTATCCTTTTTTAATGTTTTACAAATTTATATGTTTTTGTTATAACTTTCTTTCTTCTTTTTCAGTGCAAACGATCTGCTTTAGTGGCCTTCAGAAGGTGACTTCGTATTACACATGGAATGCGAGTAGAAAATCATTTGAACGACGCAGACGAGGAGAGCGAGTCGACGGACAACCTGGCATATTCAAAGAAACTACTAAAGACAGACTGTACACCGTGCATCCCAATCAAGATGAATGCTTCTTTCTTCGCATGCTGTTGGTAAATGTGCCCGATCCAACAATTGTCTTTCCAGCAATTGAGAATTGTCAACGGCGTTACACATGCCACTTTCCGCAGTGCATGTCAAGCTCTGAATTTATTGGAGAACGACCGACACTGGGATGTATGCATTATTGACGCGTGCAACACGTCAAATCCAAAACAAATTCGTGTGATGTTTGCAATCATATTGACCGCCTGCTCTCCTTCATCTCCAACAGAGTTATGGGAGAAATATAAATCGCACATGGCTGAAGATATTTTCCATCGAATACGCGAAGAAAATTCAAATATGAACATGTATTTCACAGCAGAAATCTACAACGAAGCGTTGATAAAGATTGAAGATTTGTGCTTAGAAATCGCGAACAAAGTTCTCAATCAATTGGGAATGCCATCACCGAATCGATCTGCTGATGCTTTGTTCGATGTAGAATTGCATCGTGAACAAAATTACAACACGGGTGATCTTTTGTCGTATGTGCAATCAAATATTATTAAGCTAACGCTTGAGCAAAAAGGCATTTACGATCAAATAAGGCAAACTGTCAATAACGGGGTTGGAGAAATCTTCCTAGATGCGCCAGGAGGAACTGGTAAAACGTTCCTAATTAGATTGATTCTGGCAGCAATTCGATCCCAAAATGACATAGCCTTAGCTCTTGCGTCGTCCGGAATAGCTGCGACATTGCTACCAGGTGGAAGAACTGCACATTCAGCTTTGAAATTGCCATTGAACATGCAATTCATTGAAACTCCCACGTTCAACATTTCCAAAGCATCCGGCATGGGAAAAGCATTGCATAAATGCAAACTTATTATTTGGGATGAATGTACAATGGCACACAAGAAATCGCTCGAGGCTCTTGATTGATCATTGCAAGATTTGCGTGAAAGCATCAGACCATTTGGGAATGCATTAATATTGCTTGCAGGAGATTTCAGGCAAACATTACCTATAATTCCTCGATCGACACCAGCGGAGGAAATAAATGTTTGCCTGAAATACTCTACTTTGAGGCGACACGTAAAGACGTTGAAATTATCTACAAATATGCGTGTCCATCTGCAAAACGATCGATTAGCTGAGTTATTCTCACATCAATTGCTGGAAATTGGGAACGGAAAGGTGCCGGTTGATTTGACATCAGGCCGAATTTCATTGCCTCATAACTTCTGCAATTTTGTATCGTCAAAAGAAGAATTGGTTGAAAAAGTATTTCCCAATATTCAAACCAATTATAAGAATCATGATTGGCTGATCTTGCCGCCAAGAACAAAGACGTCTACGAACTTAAGAACATCATTCAGTATAACATTCAAACAGAGGCAGTCACATACAAGTCCGTCGACACTGTTGTGGAAGCAGATGAAGCGGTTCTTTATCCAACACAATTTTTGAATTCACTCGATCTACCAGGGAGGCCGCCGCACGTACTGCAATTGAAAATCAGCGTGCCAATTATAATGTTGCGAAATATCAACCAACCAAAGCTTTGCAACGGCACGCGGCTTGCAGTAAAAAAATTATTGAGCAACGTCGTAGAAGGAATGATCTTGACAGCACCATTCAAAGGTGAAGATGTCCTCATTCCTCGAATTTCTATGATTCCAACAGATATGCCATTTAAATTTAAGATATTGCAATTCCCAATTCGATTGTCGCTTGCAATCACCATCAATAAAGCTCAGGGCCAATCTTTACAATTGTGCGGGTTAGATTTAGACACGGATTGCTTCACATATGGACAATTATATGTTGCGTGTTCTAGAGTCGGCAAACCAGACAATCTATATATCTGCACAGACAATGGAACAACAAAAAATATTGTATACCCACAAGTATTGTAAAATTAAGCATTCTTTAAATTTTTTTTATTTTCAATGCAGCGGACGAAAGGGAACACAATTCTTTCGCCAAGATATTACATAAAACAAGCAAGTACTAAAAACTGAACTATAAAATATGTTAGTGGGTAACGTCACTCGCGCCCGTTCCATACTTTAAGCTACACGTGCCCCTGGGTAGTGCTAAATGAGTAACAGCTTTGCAGCCTTTATAAATTAAACATATTAGAAACGTGCTTTCTCTTTTCTTTCTTTTCCATTTAACCAGACAGAGCCACAGCAACGCGTCGCCGGGTACAGCTAGTTTCATTATAAAAATCACACGAAAATGAAAAAAGGTAGTTTTTTTATTGTTCTCCTAAATTGAAATGGTTTTTATAACGAATAAAAGAGCAGCTCTCTACTGAATACTAGTGGATGGAACCTCCTTTCTCATTTGTAAATTTAATAAAAAGATTGTTTGTATTTATAGTTTTATTACCTAATTATTAATGACATAACCATAATTGATGCGTTTATGATAAATTATCAGTGGGAGAGTTACTTATACTCTCTTACACCCCACACATATGCATATATGTGCATATATGTATAAATATATATATATATATATATATATATATATATATATATATGTGTGTGTGTGTGTGTGTGTGTATGCATACGTGTGTGTCTGCATGCGTGTGTGTCTTTACTAATGAATTATTGGTCATTAGGCTTACAGCTGATAATGAGCATATATGAAAAATGTTTCATTTTATCATACACCGCCATCCTTAACCACTAAATGAGTAAATGAAAGAAAAGCTCACTTTCAAATACAGATTATTAGTAATATTCTAGTGGCTATATATATATGTGTGTGTGTGTGTGTGTGTGGGTGGGTGTGTATACTCACATACACACACATGCATATAAGGTTCACTTTCTTGCTTGCAGTTTCTTGGCACCACATTTCATCTTTATAACATATTTCACCTTAACTGTGCACACCTCTCTGTTCGAACACGAGAACAAGCTGTAAACCACTCAGAGACTAAGATGTAGAATTTACATTTCGAGAGAGCTTTGTTTAGGGGAAAATGGTGAATTAAACAAATTCCCTCGATCACCAAGCAGCAGAAACCCCGCCGGTTGAAGAAACTAACTACGCAAAATACCACCAAAGAGTTCCAACCAAGCGTTTGAGAGTAAAAGCAAGTTAACAGATACAGGAAGCAGATAATAGGGTACAGGTATATGATGTGAAATTCTGAGCTAACATTAGACTATGTAATGGTAACAGCAGGAAGTAGGAGAATCATCTGTTTGATATAATTTTGCTAATCCATTCTTTTGCTACATACTTCAGTTAAGTGACAACTAATTCTGGTTTGTGACACAGATATACAGCTATTAATTTTCTTCCTACAAGATTTCGGCTGCACCAAATCAGTTTAGGCAAGTTAAGTAATGGTTTTACTTGGCAAAAGGAATCGTTTACGTATTTTTACTCTAACAAAAAGTCATTAATATCATGAAAACGTAGATAAAACTTTCTTTCTTTATCATTTTCTGTATTCTCACATTCTTCTGAATATTCCATGTTTATTCGGTTTCCTGTTTCGAGACATACTATTATTTACTTTATACAAGATGCATTTATTGCAAAATATGTGGGTGCAGGTTGCTTATATCAACCATATATATATATATATATATATATAAAATTGCAAAAATATACAATTTGAATAACAAAGGGAAAATATATTTAGTTGACAATAACATAAAATTTAGGTTATTAATAAAAAGCTAAATTATCAAAATATAGGTGAAAAAATGAAATACTTCCGATGATTTTCAAAAACATGAGGAAATTTTCAGATATTTGGAGGGAGATAGCACTGATGTCTTAGATTATGATATTTGCTGTCCTAAAACTCCCCTTGTACAAGCATTTTATGATTATACACATTAATAGGTCAAGTTTTGTGGTATTTTAGAATGATTTAACTCTATGTACCAAAGAATTATTACGGTTAAGTCTTACAGCTTAAAATGAGCACATAAATTAGTTTTTGGGAAGAAGCCAAAAGATATCTGAACTCACAGAAGATTCCTCCTCACTCTATCTTCCTTGTTTAGTTTCATTTTTCTCCCTTACGTGATTAGAAAGCCAATGTAATAAAGAAAAACAACTCGAGATTCTTAGACACACGAAGTAATTCTAATTCCCGTTTACATTTTCCCTTAACGCTAGTTTCACCATATAAAACATACATACATATAATATAAACAAGAAAGGCAAAAGTATTTCTAAAAACAATTCAGTGTAATGTACTGTTTCATTTACCTAGCAGAAGCTGAATTGTGTACTGACCTAAGTATAAATCTTGCTGGATTAAAATAAATGGTATGATGTTTGATAGCAATACAATATCTCGCCGTATCAACGACTTTAATTTCCTTGACATAAAACATTTATGCAAATATGTTCACATATATTAACTCTCTTAAGTATGGTGTATATTGCACTTTATTGTAAATTATCAAATTTTTTAATACTCTATAATAGATATTCTCAAAATTAATAGAATTATATCAGAATATTATCCTGAAACTCATGCGTACTTACTAAACGGTACTTTTTAAATTTAATAGTAATAAAATTTTAATCAAATTTTTATCACCTGGATGTATCTATTGAAATATTCTAAAATACAATGTAATGTATGAAGTACTCTTAACAAATTTTAAAAATGGCAATTTTTCTTTTTCTTTATGTTTAATAGTTGATAAAAATAAGTTCAATATCAATAATGCTATTTTTAAACTCACATAAAAATTGTAGAATACGGGTCACAAAATTTAAAGCCACTAGCTACAGTTGTTTATAAACAATGATAATTTTTATGATTTTTGTAGACATATTCTCAAAGTCTAATGAATGACTACATTCCGAAGTATTAAGTACAGTTTATAACATATTTTCCACAGTTTAGTGGATTTTTTTTTTAATTAAGGGACACGTACAAAATCTCTTAAATGCTAATTTAACAACATTATATTGAAACACGATGATCTATGCTGGGCTAACCATATTTAACCTCTTAAATTTTTTTATATTTATGAACTTATCCTTTAAATAAAAATTACACTGTCATTGCAATATCTCCAATGAATACTTATCACATTTTTACTGGGCCCTTCATCTCATTAACGCTAATCCCAGAGTCGATTAGAAGAACACTTCAGATGTGAAAAGATGAGTGACTTACCAGCAGGTATTCCGACAAAGTCCAGCGATCCATGATGCTAACACCGTGCCAGTAAACAAGCATGCTGCCTCAGGGAAGTTCGACTTCGCCGTCACCAATAAACACAGTCCTCCAAGGTCATGACGTCAGGTTGTCGTCACCGGAACAACCCTGGCTACCTTCTGCACGCGCCAACCTAATTGAATCGGATAAAATCAGTGCCCCAACAGATTTAGTAAGCCGAAGTTCTGCAGAACAGTGGCTTATCAAAATCATAACTATCTGATAGTTAGAATCATCTAATTAGGAGGGTCAGACAAAAGGCATTATGTAATGGACTAATGAGTTATCTTCCTTTGTGCAACCCGTGAATTATGATAGTTTTATTAGTTTATAGATAATTTACTGTACTAGAAGACCCTACAGTCAATGCTAATAGGCGTACGGATTCCAAAGTCATTAATTATGCAAAACACGACGTTAATATATGGATGTAAATAGAATCAAACAGGAACTTGAGATTAACGTATAGCACAAATAAAAAACTTCTTAATATTACTCGGTTTCTTTGTAGTTGATTCTTGTGGCTAGACTGAATGGCATAATCCTCTATCGTTAGTTGAACAATAATTATCTCTTTGTATTGCTTCAAATGAGTTGTGGATCATTCTTTAGAGGAGATTCATGAAATGCCCCGTAAACCTAAAGATGAAGATTAAAATATTTCCTAAAGAGTCACGAGCATTAGAAGGATATTATTCAAGGTGGCCGCATTGGGAAATAATAAAGAAGTCATATCTCTTTAAGTAAGTATTTGACCCGATAAGAAATTAAGGTAAAAGTGTTTTTGTTCGGTAATTCTCCAACGCAAATTTATCAAGCTACACAGAAGAAATTTGGTTCTCCTCATTTGTAATTTAAATTAATCTCGGGTAACAACGTACTCTTGACAGAATGCGATTTTATTATATTTTTTTCAATGCGGAGGCACTTGTCGCGAAGACATTTCGCCTATAATTCACCGCAGTTTTGCTGGCCATTTTATTATGGGGGCGCCATATAGGCGGACCAGCATTGCCCCATATGAGACGGTGAAAGGCAAAGTGGTGTAAGTCAAATGAGTTTAACTGCCAAAACAACAAAAAAATCCACCATAAATTGAACAAATTATAATTCATAACAATTATTATAATATTGCAAATAAGAACTATTTACAATTCCACCATAAATTGAACATGGAGATTACATGTTTGACCCCAAATGAAAAAAGTTGAAAATGTGACTTACACCACTTTGCCTTTCAACGCCTCATATGAAGGGACGACACAAACGGAGGCATTTTAGTGGCGCTTCGCCAGGATTCGATATGAGCACCCTCAGCACCGAAAACCAGCGCGCTGTACCACAAGGCCGCCACGGCCCACAGAATGTGATATAATATACCGCTTTTCAAAAATTATAGCCTAAAGAGAACAACAGAGTTCAGTTCATTTACAAATGGCATCGCTGCTAATAGTTTCAACAATCTTGACTTCCAGTGTCGGCCATCGTATTTATGAAATCTTTTTCAAAATAATAATAATAATAATAATAATAACTCGACTTTCCTCTGAATTTAAAGTTAAATTTTTATTCCTTAATTTTTTTTTCCATATTTTGTTAATTGGAAAGAAGACATCGTTATATAAGATTTCATCGTACTGTGCTTTCCTCGGGGTTTTGAATTACATAGTCCTAGCGTAATAAAAGACGAAAATAGTGCTCATAAAACCAACAAAGAATATTCAGAATTTAGCTAACGGCCATTTATTCAGACAGTTTATATTGACTGGGCGTATAGAACATGTCAAATGCAAAGGTTTCAGACTTTGCTGAGTAACTACGCCAGACTGAGGTTTTAATGATTTCCCCCGTCGTTTCATTTATTAGATGACGCATCATACGGCTAGAAAGGCCCTTAAGAAAGGAATCCCTCAGTTGTCAATCCCTGGTTTCACATAAAATTGATTATCTAACTTACGCAATCATCAAGCAATAAAAATTAATATTCGAGATGTGGAGCATTACATAAAGGGACATCTTACATTGGATTCTCTGATCTTCCGCCTTAGGATAGGAGTTTTTTTTTTTCTTTGAAAAAAATTTCCTTTAGAGATCAAGGAATCTCAAATGTAAAAGAGAAATAACTTTAAATTTATACTTTTTGATACGACAGTACCTTCATGTATTGTGATTTTGATTATTTTATCAAAACATGAGACATTAAAAATCCGGAATGCATTTTTCCAGTTTAAAAAATTAATGAGAATAGTAAAATTATTGCTAAATTTGCCAAAGAAGCTCATATGTATCAACCTCATAATAATTCAAAATCCCTTACTTTTTACATAAATGATAGTCAAGCAGAGAATTGTAGTTTGTATACACTTATATAAAAAAATTATAATTGTCTAAAATTTTTCAAAGTTTTAATTTAAAACAGTAATTTATAAGAAAAAATCGTCGTATTTCAATTAATTTTATACTAACATTAACTTTTTTTTATAAATAAGTCCATTCTGCTAAAAGGAAACAAATAAATAAATTTTTCCATCTTTTTTTCGTGCAAGAAATGGTTTTTATAAATTAGTCACAGTATGTGGAACTGGTAAGCTAATCGATTAGTATTGACAAAAGTATTTTAACTTCTAAGTATTTAATTTAATTATACCTCAAGCAGTTTTTGTCCCTACTGATTTGCAAAAAAAGAGGTATGGGATAAAACTTTGTTATCCGACATTCATTAAATTATTCTTAGTGGTGCTATTTTTATAGAAAGTCATTATTTTAATGCTTCTGGGGCACGAGAACGATATACAATATTTTTCTCATCTCAGCATCCAAATTGTAAAAACAATTATTTTATTCGTATTTCGTAAAAAAAGAAAAATTGTCTTCTAATTTCTTTTCCAAGCAATCGCTCAACTTCTTGTGCAATGAAATGTTTCTCTGAGCTAGTTTACCATCAGCCATTTCGTTTCTTTTCCAATTAATGCATATGCTTTAACTCTTAACTATTCCAGTCTATTCTGCCAGCGATAACCAATAACTCAATATAGAAGGTGGAAGGGGGGAAGGGTACCTGCCGCCCATGAGCATAGTTTATCCAAGTTGTATATTTGAAGATAAAACATGTAAATAAATAATCAAATTAAGTACTCGTAGTCCTGAATTTGCATTTTTATGTTTTACATGCCTTTTATGCAAATTCTCGGGTGCGCTGACAACAACAGCGCCATATCGTCCCCTATCGGCGACTTTTGGAACTATTTTTTTTTTCACGGAAATACTTTCCCATGTCGTCCTTAGTCCCTCTATCAAATTCCGGCTGATAGATTGCGCTAGAGATGGCTCTGAGTAGCGTCAGTTTTAAAAAAATCATCCTATACATTATTATCGTAAGTATACATTAATGAGACTGTGTACATACTGCTTATATGTTGTATAATTTAAGATATTAAATGCATGATATTTAAGGCATGAAGAAAGTAAACTACTTTGATATTCTTAATGCGCATAATTATTAGTAAAATTTAAAAACGAAAAATCTCAAAGTCATGTACTACTACGAAATATTTCATGTTTCTAAACCAAAAATTTAGGCGGTTATGCTATTAGTAAAATTACATACTATTTTCCATCTTCCCATGCAAGCAAAACTTCTGTCTAAGATACCGTCCTTGTCTCCGTTCGAAAGAACTTTTTGAGTAGACAATAATCACCGAAAATAAATTCTTAATATTACATGACCCGGTGATCTAAATATCTCTGGTTCGATGCCGATCTCTGACAAATCCACCGCCGTGTTCACTAATGGTGGCCGGAGCACGTAAAATATGTCGTTGGCTGCAATGTCCTCCAAGTTCTCAAATTTACCTCTGGAGATGCGGGGTAAAGTGTTCCGGTCTCTTCACTTGACTCGGTTGAAAATTACGGGACTGGCCCTTAGGGGGGTAATGCTGGTCTACCTATACGGTGCTCCCAGAAAAGTGGCCAGCAAAACCGCAGTGTCATATGGCGGTAAGGATAATGTCCAAGAAACCGTCTACCGCATTGGGGAAAAAATTGCATTAAGTTCACTAATTAAATTACATTCTGGAATAAAGCATTTTAATCTTTACTTCTTTATACGGGAACTGTAGTTATTTTGTTTTCATAATTTTTCTACCGAAATCATTAAGTCTCGAAAACAAAGAAATTTCTGGTCTCAGAAATTATAAAAATTGACCCAAAAAAAAAGCTGATTCAATATTTAAAAAATTAATAGGCACTTGCTTAATTATTAACATATTATAATAGCAAAGAACACACTGCTATATACAACAGCTAATTCTCTTAAGATCTTCGTCTCTTTCAATATTTAATTTAATACTGCATAAGCACTTAAACAGCCACCAATTTATCAGTTCTTTTAATAATTTCAACCCACTTTATAGGGGCACCTGGTGTGTCAATGACTAAAGGTCCCTTTCAGATCTTTTAGATCTCGTAAATATGTATGTATTGTATATATTACGCACGTCACTTTTTCACTCATACATAAATATAGTAAAGAAAGTGGATGAAAAACCACCGTCCCTTTTAATATTTAATTTAGCACGTCGTAAGGACTTCGATATGTCAGTATATGTGTCCCTTTAACTCTCGTTAAAGAGACACCTGTCAATGATTAATGATCCCTCTTCAAATCATTTAGATCCTGTAAATATGTATGTATGTAAAATTATGCATATCACTGCTTCACTTACAGAGAAATATAGAAAGAGGAGGAAAGACCTCCGTTCCCTCAATATTTAATTTAATACTGACTAAGCGCTTTCTTTGATAATTTCAACCCTCGTTAAAAGGGCACCTGGCGTATTAATAACTAAAGGACCCTTTCAGATCTTTTAGATCCTGTAAATATATATATGTATGCATAATTATGCATGTTACTGTTTCACTTATATATATATATATATATATATATATATATATATATATTATTTATTTTTTTTTTACCAATGCGGAGGCACTTGTAATCAAACATTGGCCTATACTACGCCGCAATTTTACTGCCCATTTTATTATGGGGGCACCATATAGGCGGACAGCATTACCCCCTATGAAGGGACGACACGAACGGAGGCATTTTTCGTAGCGCAACGCCGGGGTTCGATCTGAGCACCCTCAGCACCGAAAACCAGCGCGCTGTACCACAGGGCCACCAGTTTCACTTATATATAAATATAGAAAAAAATTTCAGGTAATCTCTTCTAACGAAAGTACCGCGGGTTATTAACGTAGGATTACTTATCGTTGCTTATAAACGTGTATTGTATACATATATGCATACATCTATACATATATGCATGTGTATACATATATGCATGTATACATATATGCATGTGTTATGTATATATATATATATATGTATGTCAAAATTTTGACGCATTTTGGTGCTGCTTAAATGTTTACTGCTTTCCCAAGAGATACATATTGGGTTTGGCGCGCTGCGAAAATTATAACTCGCGACGCAGAACATCTGAAATTTTGCTTTCCGGAGGATCGTTATAGAGGAACGTAATCCTACGTTAAAAGAGGATGAAAGGCCTCCGTCCATTTAGTGTGTAATTTCAGAATGCGTCAGCACTTTGATTTGTCAGTACTCTTGAAAATTTCAACCCTCGTTAAAGGAGCACCTGGTGTGTCAATGGCAAAAGGTCCATTTTAGATCTTTTAGATCCTGTTTTAGATCATGTTAAAGTATGTATGTATGTTTGTATGCTTAATTATGCCTGTTACTGTTTCACTCACACTTAAATATCTATGGTGCCCGGTATGAAGGGCTTAAGTCAAAAAAAGTTATTTTTAGATATTTGTCAGTATTGATAAAAAAAAAAATCTTTTGACTTGTATAAAAGGCTTAAGTCTATCAATTTTGTATGTATACAAAAGTACATTTCTTTGTACAAAAGAAAGTACTCAAGTCGAAATTATTGTTCTGCGATTGGTATGAAAGCCAATAACTTTGTATATTTAAACTAGCTGAAAACCCGCGCTTCGCTACGGAGTACATTGAAATTAAATACAACGGTCAATGTATGCAATTAATTCCAAAAAAAATAAATATATATATATATTTATAATAAATACGACGATTAATGTATACAATTGATGTAAAAAAAAACATATTTATAAAAAAATCGTAAGGGATATTTTTATAGACAAAATAAAGTCCAATCGTCTGCCGCATTAGCAAGAAAAAAATATTTTTTTGTCTATTTTTTTTTTTTTTTGCACGTGACGATAAATTTATTTAAAGTACCAGAAAAAGAAATCACTTGATCAGCATTTAATAAATTAAATTCTAAAAATTAATCTTTAAAAATTCACCAAAAATCAGGAAATGGAGGTAAAAATTCGAAAAATATTTCATTTTGAAGGAATTTTTATGATCTTTCTCGTGATATAAATTTTATAACTCTCAATGTATTATTTTAAATGCAAACGTAAAAAAAGTTTTAAAAAAACAGCTCAGAAATTTAATTTAAAAAAATCTAAGAAGAATTTTTGAAAAATCTTTCTTTGTGCACCCCTACACTATTAGAAGAATCACCATGCAAAATTTCAGCCCTTTAGGTCCAGCGGTTTGGTCTGTGCGTTGTATGTGAGTCAGTCAGTCAGTCAGTCAGTGAATGAATGAGTCAGTTACGGAACTGTTTTATATATATAGATAACTGTTTTTGACTTAAGGCCTTTATACCGGGCACCATAGATATAGAAAAGAAGGTGGATGAAAGCAAGTAAAAGATGGAAGTAAAGAGAAATGAAATAAAGGACACGAAATCTATCATAAACTACCCACTGACAGTGAATCATCGCGTGCCCCTATTAAATTACTAAGTAACATTAATATAGAGGATAAACATTAGAAAAACAATATTATGACTCGAAAGGTAATTATTCTAATGCATGATATTTAAAATATAAAAACATCCACAAAATGGATATATAAATGTATTAACTTAAAATGGAAGAGAGATGAGGCCTTGTGAGCGTGTTGTAAGCGTTAGTTGTTTTTCTGGATATGGATGTAAAATGACAACCACTTGATACCATTGTGGGTAACTGAGAATTATGCCGCTTAATTAAATATGTAATCGACTTTCCATGCTCGTCGAAACCGTCAAAAACTGGTTGCAGCTGGTAAACGGAGTTGTGTCACTACACAAAAATATACTCTTGAGGCACGTGTAAATGTTTGTTAGCTGTTTATGTGATTCTTTAAATCGAGTCCTACTACTGGATTTCACTCTTAGAAGCATAATTATTAATTTATGTTTTTGCTTGTAAGATTATGCAATATTCAAATAACCTGAAATTTTCTGGTTTCCACACACCTACAGTTCTTATGCGGAACGTTTAAGTCTTTCCTGAGAATTTCTTTCTGAGGCCAGCTAGGAAAAGAAATTGCAATAAGTATTGAAGAATGGACTTACAGGGAAACATTGGTTCAGGGTATTGAAATACAAAGCAGTATACGTGTGATGGTTACAAATATGGTCAACATGTCACCCACAGGGTATAGCGGTTAGCGTCGTGAGTTTACACGCAGTGGGCTTGGGTTCAAATCCCGAGTAAGGTTTGGTCGTTACCGTGTTGTCCCCTCATAGGGGGCAATTCTGGATCACCTTAATGGCTCTCCAACAATAAAGTAACCAGAAAGACTTTGCAGTGAATAACAAAAGGTAAATGTCTCACGACAAGTGCCTCTGCATTAGAAAAAAAATTATTTCATGTAGTCTCGTCTAACGAAACTACCGCGGGTTGTTAACGTAGGATTACTTATCATTGCTTACCTCTTTTGTATGTATATATGTATGTATTATGTGTATATGTATCTATCTATCTATACATATATATATATATATATATATATATATATATATATATATATATATATATATGTCCAAATTTTGAAGCATTTTGGTACTTTTCTGTTTAACTGTTTACTGCTTGCCCAAGCGACACAGACTGGGCTTGGCGCGCTGCCAAAATTATAACTCGCAACGCAGGACATCTGAAATTTCACTTTACGGAGGACCGTTATGGAGGAACGTAATCTTACGTAAAAACAAAAAAAAATATGATGAACCTCTACTAATAATTAATGCCTTAAAACCTCTTAAAGTAAATAAGAAGATGAATTTATAATTTATCGCAGGAATTATCGTTAGTAATATTTAATGTAAAAGTAATGACACGTGCGTTTATGTGTTGCTACAAATTCATTATTTTAAATAGTGATTTTATTATGGTGTGAAAAGAAATTCAATAAATAAGAGTTCCTCGTGTCACCAGAATAATTAATTTAGTAGAATAAAAACCTCGGGGTTAGTAGACTCCACTTCAAATCCTTAACTTTGCTATCCTTAATGGCTGCTAAGAATCGGTGGATTATTGAATTACAGACTTAAAAAAATTTACTGTGAACATCCAGGTAGCATGTGACAAATATTTATCGATGGAAAAAATATAACATAGTTAAGGAAAAATTAATAAAAATAAATAAATAAAGGAAAAAAATTATGGACATTTTTAATATTTTCTCCTTTTGATCAAAACATTTTTGTATTTATTTTGACAGTTCTGAATCACTTGAATAAAGAAAACTGTAAAAGGGGAAACAGTGTAGATACGAAATTCAGAAATGTGATACTTATCAGATAAATAGCTTACTGTGTGGATAAAAGTTATCACACTTTGGGAGTTGAAAAAAAAAATTAAATCACTGACTGCTTCCAAATTTCTTTCAAATCTGATAAGAATCTAATAAAAGAAAGCAATGAAAATATTTGAATTAAAATTTTAAATAATAACATCAAAAATCTAATGTTTCTCATAAAAAGTTTTTATAGACAGATTTGTTTTTTTTTCCATTTAAGTGATATTTTCATGCAAATATGTATTAAAAAATTAAAAATTTAAATTACGTCTCTTTTGGGACAGTTATAATTCTGTATATTTTTTTTTTCGATAGCAAGGGATTTTTTAGAGCATAAACGTATATCGTATAGATCATTTTGAGCATAAAAGCTGATTGCAGTAGTAGACAGGTTGGTGACCCCTGACATAAGCCTTTTACTTTGATGTTTAAACTGTTAAAATAAAAACTTCATTTCAAAGGTAAAATCAAATAGACAGACGAGTATTCAGGTGGGTGGATGTGTGCCCTACATTTTTATTGATTTCAACATGCCTTAAAATTAAATTCACTATTTCCTGTTAATTACGTTTTCTCACTTAAGTAAAATTTTACAGTACTATCACATTGCTAACCCCTGATATCTTTTATAATAAGTTTTGAACTCAGATTATCCTCAATATATATGATACATGAAGAATAACTCTTCCAATGGACTTCATTATCACAAGCATTTGCTTTAAAAACAATCATTTGATACTTGAAAATATTTCTGATCAATATACACTTACAAATGAGCCTTATTTACCAAGCAAAGAAACATCATACTAATTTAAACACAAGTACAATTTTGTATCTTTGATTTCAATTTTTCATGTAACCTTTCAAAAGTTACCGATTGCTAAAGTGATAATTTTTGGAATGATGTTTAATGCAGCTTATACCAAATTTGAAAGAAAACTAATTGAAAAATTTTCAATTTAACATTTGCATGGTTGTTATTGTTTTAATGAATAGTTTGTTCTGTTGCATTAATATGTTATACATAACAATAGGTTAAAATAGAAAAAATAACTACTAAAAATAAAAATAAAAATCATAAGTAAAATAAAATAATAATAAAATTAACTCATAGTAGTAATAATAATAAAAACTAAATAATTAAGGGAATAATAGTCCTAAAATACGGTAACCTAAGTAAGTCTGTAACTGAGAATCCACTACCTCAATGGTTGCAAGTTTTATGACGTCAGTCATCTTGCGGTTACAAGTTCTTAACTTCCACTCTGACTAGCGCCAGGCTTGGTGTTCTTTGGTTAAGTACTTTTAATCAAACTTAATTCATTCTTCTGTTAATATTCAATTATTAACATATGTCAATTCTTCTGTTAATAATGGATTGTACGGTGTCTGAGTGTGTTTATTTTATAGATCATACTCATCAGAAACAATCCATTGGTTTTTAGACAGTATTTACACCGCTGATGAAGAAATGCTGTCAAAAACCTTATTCATAATTTTCTTTACATGTTGTTTGTTCCTGGCTGCAAGTAGCTTTAGAGCTATTACTGGTTTTCTCTTTCATCTTATTCTTATATATATATATATATATATATATATATATATATATATATATATATATATATATATTGATTGTTTCAAATCTACAACTCTGTGGTAAAATCCTTCAAACTTTAATTTATTCAAGCAATTTATCACAATTTACTGTGTATATATGTTTGCCATTTTTTCTTTAAGCATAGCGATATGTATATTAATTCATATGTTATACGCATATCAGGGGGCGAATTGGATTTTTTGAATTATTAAATAAAGGAAAATTATGTATTTTCCGTTACTTTATTCTCTCAACGCTTCTTTTAAATTTACATTTAAATGGGAAGTTAAGTTTACAATGATTTAAAAAAGGGATTCACATATATTTATATTTAGTTTTAGGTATTCGAAAATGCCTCTGGTAACAAACGTTATCAAATAATTAATTGAATCCTGCAAGTAAATTTTTAATTAAAGCGTAATGTAAAACATCATAAAGCATGAGAGATATTTGTGAATGCTTTCCCTGATCGGAAACATTTTAAATTGATAAATTTTCACTTTTAATATTTTTATTTAAGTTTTCTTTGCTTTAGCTAACGTGATATAAACGTTTCAGATTAGCTAAAAAATAATGCTTACGCTTCTGTAAATAACCCTCCGAGATAATTTAAAAAGCTAATGAAGTGTTACATATTTTTTCCCTCTTTCAGTAATATTTTATCCATATCTAAGTTGTTTTAATTAGATTGGGTTAATTAGTATTTTATAGGCAAAAATTTATTTTCATGTGGGTCACAGAAGCTAAGAAAGTCAAAATTAAGGGTTATATTATCAGTAACCAAAAAAGTAGGATAACGTTCCAGGATCGATTTTTCAATCAATGGGAATATCTTCAAAAAGAAATTATACCTAAATGACTCTAATTAGAAAATCTTCACCAACAGATGGGAAAGCTCAACGTTTTTAAAGGTTATTGGTACATTTCATATTATGCACAAACTATGCAGTCAGTACTTTAAAAAAAAATCTTATGTTCATATTGCAGCCGTGGACTTCCATAAAATTGTACTTGTATTTTACGTTTTTCACTCAAATGTGCAGGAATTAAAATTGCTTTAATTCCTGAGATTTAGATAGATGCTGACTGTATGAATATTTAATATAGAGATATACGATAGTGCTAAATTTTCAGTTTAACTTCCCTAATGAAATTTAACGGGCGAGACTAGATCGCAATGGCTATATGTATATATAGGCCAGGGCCCAAGGTAGCTTAATGGTAGCCCGTCGGGCTTCGGACTGGTGGTGCTCAGTTCTAATCTTGACGAACGCCACTTAATACCTTCGTGTCTAGGCCTGATATGGGCACGTTAAATTCGTTATCCGGAAAGTCCTTCTATGAGGTCAGTGGATGGGAGAAGGTACGAGCCTTCCAGAGGTCGACTCTTGGGGTTGCTCGGCCAAAATTGGGATGCCGACTACTCAAGTCGGACTCCAACCGTTGTGGTGCCATTGTAAACCACAGTCCTCTGCCGCATTCCAGATCTGGTGTGATATGTTCCGTCCAGGGGGCATAAGTCGAAACAACAACATATATAAGCGAGAAACGTATATCTAGTTGCGATCCTTACAAACAATTCAGGAAAAAATTAGGTTCTAAGACTGTTATAAGCTGTAATTAGGTTCTAAGTATATTATAAGCATAGAGCTGTTAACAGATAATCGTATTTTGCCGAAACTTCTCGTAAATCAATGCAGAAAATAATTTTTTACTTAAATCTCAATTTTTAACAAAAGTCCTACTACCGATATAAGAACATTCTTTTGCAACAAATGGTTCATACTTTTAATAAACGAAGTTATTCATGTTGCTGAAAAATATTTTAATGAGAGTCATGTTGAAATTACTCTTTTATTCTGTTATTCCACGATTAAAAAAAAAAAAACCTTTAACTCAGAGTCCTTAGAGAGCTTACAGTATGATATAATTCTAAATGAAATGTTACTTTTTATAAAAGAAATTACTTAAAGCAATCTTTTTGCTTCGTTTTGTAAATTTAGGTAAAAAAAAATTAATAGGCATTTGGGGGGGGGGGGGGGGGGAGAACTAGTGTCTATACATAGTTTTCAAAAATTCATATCTCTCTCTCTCTCTATATATATATATATATATATATATATATATATCTATATCTATATAAATATATGTGTATATGTATATATATATATATATATATATATATATATATATATATATATATATATTTATATATATATATATATATATATATATATATATACCGGGTGTCCGAAAAGTATGGCTACACTTTCAAAAATGAATTAAAAATAAACAAACAAAGATTTTCACTTACGGTTTTTTATGTTCCATAAAGAAAATATCAAAGTTTTTTTTTGCAATTCTTTATTCAACAAATGCTTTATACCACAATTTCAATGAGCACACCATTAGTCGCGCGCAACACATCGAGTCTATACGAGATTTCTCGCCACGTTCTATGAAGCATTGCAGGATCAACACTCTGAATGGCCGTGGTAATTTGACTTTTCATTTCATCAGTGTCACAAATTGGAGATTGGTAAACAATGTTTTTCACGTATCCCCATAAGAAGAAGTCCAAAAGTGTTATGTCTGGAGATCTAGGTGGCCACGGTATTGGACCTCCTCTTCCCATCCATCGCCCGGGGAACTTTTCATCTAAAACCTTTCGCACTTCCGAACTCCATTGTGGTGCCCCATCCTGCTGGAAAATGATATTGGATTGCAAGTCCTCTACTTGAGGAAATGCGAAAATTTCAAGCATATCAAGGTAATTAATTGTCAGAGCGGACAGTTTCTTCGGAAAAGAAAAAAGGCCTAATAATTCTATCGTGCAATAAAACACACCCCACGTTTACTTTAGGGCTGTCTCTTGCTTCCTCCAGTACCGCATGCAGAACGTTGCAAAATGTGGATGTAGCGCCATCTAGTTTACATTTCATTAAACAGAAATTTATCTTTTCTTTATGGAACATAAAAAACCGCAAGTGAAAATCTTTGTTTGTTTATTTTTAATTCATTTTTGAAAGTGTAGCCATGCTTTTCGGACACCCAGTATATATATATATATATATATATATATATATATATATATATATTGTCAGACTCGCGTCCGACATTCTTAATTGGGACTGAATTAAGTTTGATAGACAGGATCATAAACTCAAAAGAGTATACCCAGGTGGCGAGATTTGAATGAACCTTTGAAAAGGACCAATACTAAGTGAAGCAGACGCTTGATTTAGAATGATTAGTAAAGCTAACTTTCAGTTAGCACAGAAAGGGCGGCATTCAAAAAAGCGCGGCCGCAGTGTAGGGAACCACGGTGGGTGGTCCACGTGCAAGAAAAACCCGAAAAGGGGGATTCGAGGTGTCTAAAAGACGAGAATATTCCAGAAAAGTTACGGAGAGAAAAAAGGATAAATAGAGGAGACTGAAGGATAGACTGAACTTGGACTGAAACTAGGATAGACTGAACTTGGACTATGTGACAACCAGGTGAGCGAGAGGGCAAAATGAACTATTTTTATGAACTCCGCTCTCCCTGGTCGATGTATGATGATTCTGCGGAACGAAACGAATGTAAATATTGATCGATGTAAATAGTGCAAATTAAACAAGATGAGAATATAAGGCATTTCTCCATTCATAATCAACTCTATGAGACACTTATACTTCGGATCACGACGATCCGGTTTACATATATAATTTTTTCAAATAAGTTCGAAGTGATATGTTGCCTTTCCTATAAATACATTGCCATGAACTCAGTTTTGAGTAGTGATTGCAATACCATTACACCAGTATACAGAATACCGGTAATTCGTGCTATTTTGCAATTTCGTGAAACCGGTATTTTCTAATGTAAAATACCGATATTTTCGGTATTAGCTATAAATATTTTTTAATTTAAGGGTTTAATTTAACTTATTGGACAACTACTGCTATTTGAAATACGTATTTTTTTTTCATCGATGTGGCAGCATTTGTTGTCTCACTTCCGTTCCGTTTGCCTGCGTGATGTCAAGGTCAAGTATGAAGCGTGTATGAAACATAACCTCACATTCAATGTTGTCGTTGTGAAATTATGCGTAGTGTTTTAAATCAGTGCTCCCCAAACTTTTTATCGCCGCGGACCGGTCAACGTTTGATAATTTTACCGCGGCCCGATGAGGGGGGTGGGGACGTTGATTGTTTATATTTTAGATTGTTTTGATTTAATAATTTTAATTTAATTGTACTTAAACATGCATTCAAAATAAAATGCAGTTACACCAAAAAATGAATATAAAGGGATTTAACATTTTAACTCACTAGAACGCTAAATCAATGAGAACCCTGAGCTTGTGTCCCTAAGCTGGCGGCCCGGGGGTTGGGGACCACTGTATTAAATGTTTAAACATTTAGATATTTTTTAAATTGGTGAGTTCCCATTTCACAAATAAGGACACATTTTGTATTATACGCTATTGTCCAAAATATCTATGTTTGTAACGTATAAGTTACAAACATAGATATTTTGGCATAGTTTTATTTATCCATTTATCCATAATGAATAATAATGACTTCAAAGAACATAAAAAAATCTGCCGAAAATACTTCGGATTAGTTTTACTATTCATTTGATGAAAAAAATATGCTGGAAAAACATAAAACAGTCCAAGGATTATTCAAGTTTTTGGAGGAAGTACAAGCGGACTACATACACACTTAAAAACACAACATAACATTAATTTATTGAAAAGAAAAGAATCCGAAACAAATTTTAACTCGCCTAAAATGATACGTCTAAACCAGTGGTTCCCTACCGGTGGTCCGGCACCACATATAAAAAAGTTGCCAAATAAATGGGCATTTTGAAAGCTATATTCATTGAACTAGATGGGCCGAATATATCCGATGACTATCAGGTGTTGATTTAATTTTTAAGTATTTTTTGTAATTTTTATGTATTAAAATTAAAGAATTTGTAGTTAAGTCGTACTGTACACTGTGCAATAGCAGTAATAAAAAATATGTTCTAAAAAACTGTTTTACTTAATCACCCATGAATCAATATGTTTCAATTTCAGGCTGAGATCTACGCTATCCAATTCAAAAGATTGAAAACAAGAGTGAAAAAAAAAGTGTGTACGTTTATCCTGTATCCCTTTTGCCTGAGGGATATATTCTATACCCCATATCCCCCCCCCTTAAATCGGTGTGTGTGTGTGGGGGGGGGGGGGGTCCGCACATGGTTCATTTTCTGGCTTAGTGGTCCGCAGATATCTACGGGTTGGAAACCACTGGTCTAAACCAAAGACATCACAAATTACAGATTTTTTTTTTAATAGAAAAAAAATTATTGTTTCGATGAAGTTTTATCTAGAATTCCAGCATTAGATGGTTTGCTGTTCAGAGTGGTTTGTACTTCATTTGAATTGAGAAAGTTATTAATTGCAAGATTTTTCAAAAATATACCAAAATCTGTTAATACTATAAGAAGAAAGGTTCTAAACTATAGTAACAGTGTTCGCAATTTTCTGAAAAAATAATTAACAGAATTAAAGTAAAATGGTACAAAATTTAGGCTCACATTTGATGAAAGGATAAGTGTACGAAATAGACGTTATTTAAATATAAATTATCATTCAGAAAAGAAAATTTGGAATATAGAACTCACACATGTGCCAGCTACAAAGTGTGTAGAAGTAGTTAACTGCAAATTGGAGGAACGTGGATTATCTCTGAAAGAAGATATTGTCTGCCTAACTACTGACGGAGCAACGGTAATGAACAAAGTTGGGAAGTTGATTGATGCAAATCAGCAATTGTGCTATGCTCATGGATTTCAGCTTGGAGTAATCAGTGTGCTTTATCAACAAAATCAAGAACAGAAGAAGCAAAATGCTCTGGATTTAGAAACTTCTGATTCTGACTTCGAAGAGAGTGACAGTGAAGAAAATAATAATACAATTGTTGAAAATTACAGTAAAACCTCGTTTATCCGGACTAACTGGTACCATAGGCAATCCAGATAATCGAAAATCTGGATAATCCGGGTAATATGGGTAATAAGCAAAACGAAATCCTTAATTAAGAAGGCTTAATTTTTATTACGATAAAAAGCTATGTTTTGTAACAAAATTACATAGTATTGTTTACAAGGCATTAAAAAATATAAAAATAATTTTTCACATCATTCCTTAACAAAGAATTGATAAGTCCAGTAAAGCTTTCTTAAACTCAACAAAAAGCATTTTATTACCATAATTTATTGTACAATCTATGAAGTAACTATACACTGAATCAAACTAAATAGCGAATATTTGGCGTAATTGTAGTTACGTTCTTGCTATCATAGTTACAAATTATTATCTAATGTGAACATTAAATAAAAATAATGTCAAATATGATCAGAATTATCCAAAGATCCATATAAACGAGGCTTTACTGTACCTCATTTGGATATGAAGAAGATAATAGTAACGAGAACGAAATATTCATTTACCAAGAATTGCTTCCTATAATTAAGAAAATTCGAAAAGTTGTTAAGATATTTAAACGGTCCCCTACTAAAAATGCAGTTTTACAAAAATATATACTCTCTGGAATGAAAAAACAACTTAGAGCTGTTAGATTCTAAAACACGCTGGAACAGTTTGCTCTTAATGATGGAACAATTTTTGAAATTAAAAAATCCAATCCGGAAAGCATTAATTGCCTGAAAATTACAAATTTTTTTTCCGATAGGGAATTCGATTTTATATCTAGAACTGTATCAGCTCTGCTTCTAATAAAGCTGACTGTGGAGGCATTATGTCGCAAGGATAGCAACTTATTAATAGTGAATGCACACAATAAATTTTATGTTGCAATCACTTAAAGATCAGGACACGCCACTATCTGAGGAATTATACAGAGCACCGAAAATTCGCATAGAGGACAGGCATATTGAACTAGAAAGTTAAGGTATTTACATAATTATAACGACTTTGAAAAAGAAAGCGATAAGGAAGAAAAGATGCTAACAAGGTCAAATTTAATTAAGTTCGTCGTAAAGTTCCACAAAAACATTTATGAAAAGCAAACACAAACCTATCCAGAGGAATTCGTTGAAGATGATGTTGATGTTAATAACGAAAAAGAATTGTCTCTGGAGAATAAATTACAATTAGACACAAATTTAAAAAAAAAAACGTTGCCACAAAAAATAATATAAAAGTAATACAAAAAATAGATTTATCCAAAACCGTCAGACGAGAGACCGAGTTGTTAGAAGATGAAGGACTTCGTGGCAAATACTTGGAGGAAGTATATCGCTCATTATTATCAGCACCACCAACCAGCGTAGATGCAGAAAGAAAATTTTCAACTGCAGGTAATTTGTGCACAAAAATACGTTCCAGGCTCAATGACAGTTCAATAGATGCATTATGTTTTGTACGATTACATTTAAAAAATATACAGTTAATAACTTAATTTTTTTTCCTATTAATAGATATTATATAATATATTACACAACAAGATTTTTATGTGATATTTACTCTTAATAATAATACTATATGTTTTGTTCTTTTATTGTATTATAATACTCTAATGATTTATTTTTTACATTATATTTTTTGTTTCTAATGTTATAAATTATTATTTTACTGTTCTAATTAATAATATTTGATTATATCACTTGTTCCTTTATATTATATTTGTGCATAACAAAATTGTTTATATTTTTATAGTTCATGCATTTTTTGCATAAAACTTATAAATATGGCAAAGAAACAATTGTGTTTTTGTACCTTTTTTTGAAAAATTACTATTATCGATATTGACACCGGTACAGCGTTTTAAAAAAATACCGAATACCGGTAATGTATTTTTGGTATTGCAATCACTAGTTATGAGGGTTTAATTGTTAATAGGATACAGACGCACATTTTTTCAACAAAGATTTTCCTTAAGGACACAAAAACATGTTTTCTTGGTTATAATCACAAAAAAAGAATTTTTTAATATATAAACAAAACAAACATTAGCCTACCAAATGGAGAAAAGCAAAGTTGTCCTTGAAGGTTACGCAGACCATAGGTAATTGGGATTCAGGTGACTAACAGGTGAATGGAAAAAGTTAAATGCATATATATATCTCACCTTCTTTACTCCTCGCGGACTAGCTTGCCGTTTTGAGGATCATACAGGTGAAGTCGGGTTTTCTAGTTCACGGAACCAGTTCATTCGTAGGCGCCTTTTCTTTCATTTTTTGTTCCGGCGTGGGACACAAAAGATGCAAGATATCAACAGGACGCTCGGGCCTCGGGGTAGAAAAGGAAAAGAAGCGAACGGAGGGAGAAATGGGTGACTTAATTTTCGGCTTTTAATTGTTATGTTAATCATTCCCCTTGCCAGATCTATGTTCCGAAAAATGGTTTTCCTTCTGCAGCAGTGATCAAAGATCACAGGCGTCTAATTTCGGATTAAATTTATTGTTGTGGTTTCTAATGCCTCCAGGTTTAGGGCTGCTAAACTAGGTCCATGAGTCTATATATCCTCAGTAGGTCCATTAATAGGCGAGGATCGATAATGAAGTCCTCCCTAGCTAAATTTAAGCAAGTTAGGATGTGACTAGGAGTGATATTAACCTTTTCCTTACGGTTTGGGATAGTATACTCCAAGAATGAATATATATATATATATATATATATATATAAATAAGAATAAGATGAAAGAGAAAACCAGTAATAGCTCTAAAGCTACTAGCAGCGAGGAACAAACAAGTAAATAAAAATATGAATAAGGTTTTTGACAGCATTTCTTCATCAGCGGTGTCAATACTGTTTAAAAACCAATGGATTGTTTCTGATGAGTATGATCTACTAAATAAACACACTCAGACACCGTACAATCCATTGTTAACAGAAGAATTAATTAATAAATGAATCAGAGAGATAGATAGATAGATATAGGTATATAGATATAATATATATATATATATATATATATATATATATATATATGTGTGTGTGTGTGTGTGTGTGTGTGTGTGTGTGTATGTATATATAACCCCCTTAATGGCCGTTCTTACAAAAGGTTTAATGAAATTTCCCTTTCTAAAGAGGGAATTGGAAAAATGGGCCCCGTAAGCAAAAGTTTAAATTTAAAATAGGCCTAAAGTTAATCACATTGACACTGAACAATAGGGACCCTGAATAATTAATATAAGTCACGTCATATATAAATCACCTTAAAAAAGTCGCATAACTCATCGCTTAGAGCACAGTGTGCGTGAGTCTTAAATTCTGTAAAATAAATACTGTGTATTCAAATGTAATGATATTGCAACGGTGTAATGATTTACATCTTTCTTTTTTTGGTGCACTGAATAAGACAAAAGCGCGGTAAGGAGATTTTAGAATTTGTATCTGTAAGATAGTTTCAAAAAATGAAGCCGTAAAATTTGCATAATAAAAATTTTCTAGTTAAGTTTTTTTGTTGTTGTTCCTTTAGCTTGTAACGTAATTGACATGCATGTTGTTCCAATAAGATGTTTAAGCGTAAATTACTATTTTTTTTCGCTTTTATGATCGTATTATTGATTTTACTGATCAGTAAACGTTTTACGTTCTTAGTAGCATGACGTACAGGGTGCACTGAACCACTGAGTCGATATATTTTGTGAACTTTTGCTCAGTTTTAGAATTTGTGTCTTGTCTTGGAATTTCCAATCCTTCTTCATATCACACGTGCCCAGGGATGGGGTAGGTGGATACTAACGGTTTTAAAGTTATGATATTTGATTCAAGATAACGGCAAACGGAATATATTGTCAGTGACCCACGGGGTGAGTCATGCGACTCATTTAGACTTAAGCCGCTTGTCCTGCAGTCTGAGTTATAATCTAAAACGAAGGCAGTAAAGTTATTAAGCTAGCATAAGGGGTTTTCCGCTATATAACACACATTTACCAATCTAATTAATTTTGTTGATGATATTTTATAAGTTATGCATCATATGTGTTTTGTTCTTCCTTATATGTTATTCAATTCAAATTCATATTGTAATTATTTTGACAAAATTGATAGGGGCTTGATATGGAAGTTCGTTGAAATAAAAATAGTACTTAAAAATTACCGTTCAACATAGCATATATATAAATGAGTGAAATGCATAAGAAGCGTCTTCTTTTTAAATAGATGTTCTGCAAAATTTCATAAATTAACGACATTTTCATGCAAATAAATCTGAAATGTTTAAAAAATTATCATTTACAGCAAAGGGTTTCTTTTATTTATCTGTTTCCATAGAAGCATTCATGTATATTTTACGGGGATCCCTATTTCAAGATAGTGCTACGGCACAGATGGAAGCGCTCCAAGAGTCAGAAATATGTGAACCATTCTATAAATAAAATACTTTCTGTAAAAGAAGGTCTTATGCAAAATCCCAGTTTTTTTTTTTTATTACAATTTAGAAACGTATATGAAGTGTAATGTATATGTTGCTTTTCCAAGCACTGTGTCCTAAGAACAACATGACTGTAGGTAAGTGGCAAAGGAGTTAAACGTTGATTTCAACAAAGTGATTAGTTTACTTTAGTGCTACAAAATAAGCCTTCTGTATTACGAAATTTAATAGGTTGTATATGAAGATATTATTGTAGAAAAATGGCTAATGTTGGAAAAAAATAAACTAACCGGATACTAAACTAGTCTAACAGTTACAAATACTGCGAATAGGGGTCAAATATGTTATGTTTTCCCTGGAATATATTTAAACTGAGACTCCAGTACTTTCCTAAGAAGCCGTACAATAATTTCCTGGCCCCTCGGTAAAAATCTCGGTTAGATGATTTGCCTCTGGCAATAAATTTCTCTTGAGTTTAAAAGGCCATCTGCGGATCATGACCTAGGACTTCCTATAAGGAGCCTCTCTGTCCTCCGATAGGCCGATGATCCGGTTTCTTTCAAAGTGAAATTTCCCCCGCTGCAGTTTCAACTAGTTTCATCCGTTTTCTTGTGCCTGCAAGGAGCGACTTATTTCCTTTCTTTTCCCATTTTCCAATTTAAATGAACAAAGACCAGAGGGTTTTGAAAAATCATACATTTATGCCAATTGGATTCTTTTTTAAACACATTCCTCGGAAACTGTTGCGGTCTTCGTAGTTAAGTGTAATATATATACAGCTCATATTCAAAATATTAGAATAATTAAATTTTTTTACAAATTGAAAACATTGTTTGGTAATTTAATGTCTTTTAATGCAAATATGCAAACGATATTTTTATTAAGAACTTATTGTTGATTAAACTTATTTATTATCGTAAAATTAATATCATTTTTGAAAAGATTAATTGAAAAAAAAATTATTTTGAAAAGTCAAAATATTAGAATATTTATTCAAGTGGTTCAAAATATTAGAATATTTCCCATTAATTCTCCTTTAATTATCACCAATTCATAACTGGTGGCATCATTGATTAAATTCAGCTGATTTTAATTAACATCAGTATTCTTTTTGCAGTTAGTTTCCTTTTTCGTCTAATAATGGGTCGTGTGAGTGATATTGCTGAATCTATTAAACTTCATATGGTTGATTTGTATCGGCACGGT